>JAQFZI010000010.1:0-37170 GCA_034695605.1 Eupelops occultus | reverse complement strand
TAATGAATAAAACTTTTTGTATTTGACAATACATTTGATATATTTTTACTCTTATATAATGTGTTCTTCACTGCAATGCAATTAATGATAGAAACCTAATCAGAACTGTTGAACAGTTTTCCACCAAAACTAATGCTTAAAAATGCGATCCATTCCTACTCTGAGGCGAATTTTTTTGTTTGATTTCAAAATTAATAGCACAATATGGCCTTAACTGTCACTTATTGTATGTACTGTTGGGAAGAGAGGGTTGTAATGAGTTTTGACCCAAAGCTAAGTTAACTACAAAGCGATACTACTGTTAGAGAAGAGAGTATGAAGTGATAGTATATGTGTTGTATTATGTAGTTTACAGTTGTTTTGGGTTGTGTTCAGTTGTGTTCATTTATTCATACAAAAGGACTTTTGTTGCTCTCCTTCTCATCGACTGTATTCTCAGTGTTTTGATGCGGTTTTATAGCATTTGGAGAACGACTTCAATATAAGGCATTACATAATAGCTCTGATGATAGCATTGAATGACGAGTTTAGAGTCACATCAGATTATGGTCTCAAGTGAATGGGATGTTCATCTCATTGATAATAATGAGTACATCTGCAGCCATACATAATTTGTTTGCAACCAAAGCCAAACGCGTATCGAATTGTGTATCTCTGGCCAAACCGTACTTTCGGGTCAATCAATCTCTATATGAGAACTGAGTGCTCACTACAGAAGAAGTAGTAAATATAAGTTGGCTATAAAACAGTATAATCCCAACGACTTACTCGTCCACGTGTTGGCTCACGAGGGGCACTGACTGGCACTGAGAACCCGAGACGAGACACTGAGCGCATACACGTGCCTCCAGTGAACGTCTCTTATTTACATACCGTATGTGAGAATATGCGACATCAATGCGACCTCAGTCTCGTTTTGCACAACACGAGCGCACTGGCAATGGCTCACAACACACACGACTAACCATTCTATTACTTTTATGCTCTTAACAGTAGATATTGTTTTCAATTTCTCTTTGATTTGGCTTTTTATGCATACTTTGGATTTGTATTCACTCAACAATACATTGCATTAAAGGCTTCGATTCTTTTCCATTGAAATTAAGAAAGAAGTGAAAAAACATTGAATTCAATTGATTTCAATCCAATGAATATATGAATGATTATATAAGAGAACGCCTTACATATTGTAGACTTACTCAAAATGTTTCGGCTCACAGATTATCTCGAGTGTACAGATTAACCATTTATTGAATACAGAAAGTCTATCAAATCTAACTCTCTATCAATTATTTCACTCTATTTTTCATTTATTTTATGTTTGATTTTAAAATTCAGATCAGAATAATTTGAATTATTATTTATTAAAGTTTTTCATACTTTTTATTTTTATTTTGTTTCTCATTATTTATAAAAATTTTGATTTGAGTTTTGATTGTGAACTAAGTGTTGATTTCTTGTATGAAGTTATGGATCAATAACTAGAAGTGGTTTACGGTTTACTCAAACATCACTTTTTTTGTTATTTGCGGAAATTTCTCAGATGAGCCGAAAACAGTTTAACCGGATTTAACACATTTGTGTTGATTTCCTATTTTATATATAATTTTTATATGTAATCACTTCACGTTTCGCTATTAAATACGTGAATTCTTTTTCATCAAAACTATATTCAATTTATTATTCATAGAGTGATATGAAATTTGAATATCTTTCATAACAAAACTGATATAATTGAACGCTTGGCTCAAATGTTTTAAATGTTTTGTAACACAGAATCGTATAATTTTCCTAATGATACAGATTTGAACAAATCATTAGAAAATCAGGTCTAATATCAGGCCTTTTAATCATAAAAATATATTTCAATTCAGTTATTAATTTACAAAATATACATTTATGTATAAACTACTTACTTTTGGTAAATTTTTTTGCAAGGTCACTTTTAAAACAATTAATAAAAAGAAATATTAAGCTGGATGTAAACATACCTCTCTTTTGCAAAAATTCTGTAGAATTGTTCAAAATTAATGAAATTTAATGAATTTTATATTAAATTTTAAATAATATTGAAAAGGACCTGGCGAGTTATTAATTGTAGCAAGTTTGATTGAATTGCGTAAAGGAGAGCTTAGTTAGTGTCTAATTCATTAGTGAGTTCCCACCCAAAAGGTCGCAATATATGGTTAGGATTGGCGAACAATATTTGCTTCAGTCGTTTCTCCATTGGCTCACAGTTGGACTGCCATCGTTTGATGCAAGCCTTTGCCGAATGCGCTCCGAACTAAATGGCACAGACTTACAGACATGCAGTGCGTCTCAATGCAGATCGATATGTGAAACGCTATTCTAGTCATCACTACATATATAAAGTGGTAACTCATATCATATATACATCTCATCAATGACTTACTCATCCATGCCTTCAAACAGTGCAGACTTTTTTGACTGCTCTTTCCATGAATTATATTCATTTGAGCGCTAATTGTCAGCCGATGTGTCGCACAGAAGCGTCTAATTGTCTCTTTGATCTTCCGCTTTAAACCAACACTTTTTTATTCATTTGAATTTTGTATTATTTTTTGTGAGACCTAACTGTGACTTCTTCTTCCTTTACCTCAGTTGAGATAACAACTGTTATTCTGCCATAAAATTGTTCACTTGAATGAAAATATGTAAATCTTTTCAAATATTTTGCAAAACATTAATTCCATTCACTTCTCATAAGTTAACGACTGAACTGAGAATTGAATTTAAACTCATTTCCAATCATTTATTCATTCATTCGTTTTGAGTAAAAAAAATTTGTGTTAAGAAAATTGTTAGCAAAGAAGTATCCATTTATATGCAAACTGTGTTCAAAGCCGAGCCAACCAGTGATCAGCATTTAGCTGCCTCTTCACTAATTCCTGACACTTTGTATAATCCAACAAAAAATTTATCCTCGATGTTATTCACGGGTAAAACAATTGGACAAACTTTTCGTTTGTAAACTTAGTCTAAAAACTAATAGATAACTTTTTTTTTTGTTAAAATCGATTGAATTTTATTCTAAACCCTGTTATCTTTCAAACAGAGACAACGTATAACAAGTGGGGATCCCACTCTCCATCTCCGAGTCAAGGTATGTCTACATTGTATTGCTTTCTCTTTTCAAACTCAAACTGATTTCTGCTATCATTTGATTTTTGAGTTTTAAAATTTTGTTTCGAATAATTGGAAATCTGTTGTAAGGTTTGCACAAATGTTAACCGAAATCAAAAGTATTTTCTATGTTGTAATCGAAAGCATAATCTATTGGCGAAAGCAGTCGCGGATCGCAACTAATTTCCGCGTAAATCCAATTTACAATACGGCTGTAGAGCACAGACTCTGCAAATGAATAGACTGTTTGTGTTATATACAACACAATTGAAAGCATCAAAATTGAGGGCAAACCTAAAAAGCTTGTCTTCAAAGGCCTTTATTATTGCATTTTGTGACTAAATTTAATTAATATTCATACAAATATTGAGTCAATCATTACATGAAATTTCGTTCACTTCTTCTCTTAAATCAGTTTTTCTTTTGAATAATAAATTAAAACAATTTCTTTCATAAGAATTGTGAAGAATAAGACATCACTCGTTATCTTTAATATTAAAACCAAAATGACTTTTCGTAATAATTAATTTTATTAAAAATTTAATAATTTCTTCAATTTTAGGCTTGTTCCATTTTTGTTACTTCATTATTATTATTATTTAATATTTTTATAATTATACAGATTATGTAAACTTGACAATTTCAAATTCATATATTATGACAAAAACAAAAATTAGTAGTTTTTAATTAAACTCAAGGTTCTGAACAAGGTTCTCCAACTTAAGAGAAATATAGGGGAAATTATTCAGAAATGCTCAGAATTGGTCAAAGTACTTTTTTCATGAATTATATGTGATTTTTCGATATAAATGTAAGATATTCAATGAAAAATGATTAATAAGCAGTTTATTCATAACATAATATAACATTTTTATCATTTTTTGCCTAAAATTAGTCATTTAATTCTTAAACTAATAGTTTTATTTATTTTAATCCTTGTTATTTGCTACTTGATTATAACATAATTGTTTGATATTTGTTAATTATGAGTAAATTTTGGTGAATATTTGCCCTGCTCCACAGCAAAATTTTCCGAATGGGGCTTCAGATCTTAGGGGGAGGTTTTCCAAAATTTTAAAATCATGCTTGATTAAACTAGATTATATTTAATGCATCTAAAAGAACATTTTTGTTTTATTTGATTCTGAATAGAATTAAGAGTTGCCTGAGTAAGTCATTTTTTTAAAAATTTACCGAGATATTCCTAGGAAACCTAATTATAAAAAATAATGATTAATATTCCAAAAACTCAGGTCTTCACAAAGCATTCAATTGAGGTATTTTGGATGTATTTGATTTATCTACTAAAAATTATCATAGCTTTATCACAGTTTTTAAATGCATGAACTAGGTTAAACATTTAATGCAAAGCTTAAGTTCTTAAAATCATTTCATATTTTAGTGATCATTGATGTAAAAAATTAAATCTTTTTTTAAAAAAAATGTTCCCACCATTGATTTACTAGAATAAATAATTAGGGGCTCAGGTGTTCAGTTAAACGAATGATTTAACCTTTCGCCTCAACATTTCCCATAGTTATGGTTCATAACATTTCGTGAGAATCTAATTCACGCTTTTATTTATCCGCTAATTAACAGAAAACTATATTAAAGGCCAAAACTATATTCTATTTCAATAAATGTATCAAAATATGTATTATTTGAAAAGCAATGTTCAGATGTCAAAGTCGAGCGTCGGGTCAATTGGTTTTTTCAATTCAATGAATTTTGTTGACTTTTGAATTTATGGTTTGACACACCCAACAACCCAACAGCACACAAAAAACTGATTCATTTATGTTTCTAATAAATGAGTCCTAAAAAACTACTGCAATATTGTGTCACTTAAAGCACTCTGTCTTACAATCGGCTGACATTCACTTTAAAAGAGTGTAAATGTGTTTTAGTCTACTTTAGACTACTGTAGAGTTAACACGCGATCAAAGCGCTGTTCTCCTGCCAGAACTCAGGTGACAAATTAGTCAGTTTGTATGCCCCAACCCCTCTATTTCGTAGGCGGAATGGCTCGCTCTTCGCGCGTGCATTCATTTATTATAATAGTTATATATTTTTTGTATAGTTTTCGGTATTCAAACATTTTCTCTACTGAAACAGTTTTGAGTCCAAAAGTCACGAATCAAATCAAACTTCTATTCATCTAAAATATAATAAAAGATTTTTTGTGCACTTTTGTTGGGCTCAACAAACATAACAAACAAATCATATTTCATAAAAAAATAACTTTTTGGAGCATTTTTTATGATTGTTGTTCTCGTATTGCAATGCATTAGAAGTTTTTTGAGCAAAAAAATTGGACAAAAGTAAAAGTTTAATATATTGTCTGATTGTTTGCTAACATTAGAGAGAATCTGCATTAAGGCGTTGATAGTAAAACATTAACGCTTTTTAGCGACAAATAGCGTGCCTGAAGTCCAACAAATTAGTGGAGACCAATATTTTTGAAATATAATTCATTGGAAAATATTATACTTAAATAAAGTAGTGATGTCTGCAATGTATAGCAGTTATGCAATGCTATCAAAATTATGTTTAATGCACTTCACTTTACGCCAGATGTAAGTGACTAAAAGCCAATGAATATAAAAGTGTATATAAAAGTGCATTTGCTGTGTGTTTGCCGTTTGAGTCGGCAATGATGTGCTCTATTGCGTGGAACCACTTTCTAATGCATTCACGACATAATAAGCCACTGTTGGCACGAAATACTCTTTTGAAGGCTAACCATCTAATGGATAAGGGAGTGAAGTCAGAATTCACTTTCTATCGGTTAACAACATATTTATAGATTATTACATTCTGTCGCTTAACTAATACAACATTTTGTCTTCAATTAAATCTTACATATTCTCCATTAATATTAACCATCAAATGTAATGACTCATCAATTTATCTAGATAGCTTACCATACACATACCAATATTATTCTATGCAATTACACAAATTTGTAATAAATAACTAAAATCTATAGTTATTTACTAAATATTTCAATAATTTTGATGATTAACTAATATTGGGATTATTTTGAATTGATTAGGGTATCACCACAATGCCATCAGTGGAATGACAAAGCCATCGGCATTGGACTCACATCACTCTCATTTGCGGAATATGCAGGGTATGTATGCATTCGACTTTTCTTTTGATTAAATTTGTTTAGAATGAGTAGTACTGTACAAGTATCATTTCCAGTAGTAGTATCCAGTCCATTTATTTGCTCTGACAGACAATCAGATGTCATGAGACAAAGAATTTTGTTTTGCCTTTAATGTGATGCCAGTCATTGATATTCTGGTCGCGCAATAAATAGAGTCCAACCAACGCATCATTGAGTCCTAACTATTGTTGAGTCGTTCCTCTTCTCCTAGTTTTCTATCAATACTGACGTACAGAATATAAGTCGAATCAAATTGTATAGAAAAGTATTGTAAATTGTAAATGCTAATCTTACAAAATATCCTAAATTAACTTAAAAATATACATTTCTCCTATTATTTGCTTTGATATTGGATTTGACTGTAGATAAGTCAGCCATAAATTAAATGCTTTTTCAAAAGATATCAAAATTCTTATTATTATCTATACTTAAAAGGAATCAATTTTCAGTCTATTTTGAGAAACTTCTCATCGATTTATAGATTATGAAGACATAGACATAAACTCAAAACACAGATTAAAAGATAGAAAAACATTTTTATCCGTCAAATACAATATAAATGGAAATTCATTTTTATCCAAACGATAACTATTAGTCCGTATATAATATGTTCGCACAGTTTTATAACATATTTGAAGTGAAAGACTACTGAAAGTATATATTTTCAATAGAATGTCGTATAATCTAATCTGTGATATGATATGAGACATAATCCTATTAGATATGATGTGCCGCTGATCTATACAGTATTACGTGAGGAGTGATAGCTCTCACGACATTCAAAGATAAATCATTGCTTTCTATATACTGGGATTGAAAATCGAGAGTCACAACGGGAACAGTTAAAGTGATAAAAAGAGCAGTACATCACAAATAGTAGTACAGGAATACGACATGTCTTTACATTTATCGGTCGCATAAATTATGTCACATTTAAGGCCATATTTGCGCCTATTTTCACATCCAAATGACTGGAAGCCAATTGAGAAAAAGGACTTTAGACTCACAAATATTTTGCTCTTGTAATGAATAAAGTTTGCATTTTCTCAGTCCTGCAATAAATTTCTTGAAATCCATTATGATTTCAGTGGAAATGTTTGAATGAATACATAAAAAGCGGATATTTTTACTGAAAAATGAATCAAATGTTAAATAAATGAAAAATAAATTCAGAAAATAGAGTAAATCAGCGAATGAGTAGCACTGGATAGAAATGGAAAGTGTGAGCGCGTGTTTAACTGTGAGATCAATTGAGTTCTACAAATTCCTGTCCGGAATCGTTGAATTCTTCGTCAATTTCCTTCTCTCATCCGGACGTTTACTTCTTTTGCGGTGCTTTACTTGAGTTATACTTTGGAAATATACTGTCATTTACGACAACACATTAACCAATTGTGTTAACAATTTTTTGATAACTTCATAACTATACGGATGTCTCCATTTCAGGCAAATATGAACTAATAAAATGACAAATATTTTGCTCTGATTTTGACATCAATTTATTTTGGAGACAAAGTGTGAAAATTTTTATACTTCACTCCGGTCTATAGAATGGCCTCTCTTTTAAATATTTATTCGGATATGACTTTCCTTTCATTGATTTTTATCTGAAAGTTATTTTTAAAAATGCATTCAAAGACTTAACGAATAGTGAAAATAATTATAGTTTGCGATCAGAATAATGAAAGCACTCATAAAAATATTATGATTTGTCGATATTCTCGGAGTCAACGCAAACACATAAAAACAAAGCAAATATTGTTCGCGAATATAATGTAAACAAAAGGCTGACCGCAAACTTCGAAGCTTAGGATATGTGCGAATTGCATATTAGGTTTTTACTAAGGGATGACTTAACTTTTGATTACTTAGAGAACAGGTTCGCCTCAATTTGTTGTGTTAGAGACTCATCGCTAATGTTTACTCAATCATAAGGTTTTGGCTCTTCTTCTCATCTCATTATAAATCATATTATATTACTAATGGATGAACTTCTATAACAAACACTGGATATCACGTATTAGACGTTTTTCACTATAATTCTATATTTCTATTGCAGATCCGTATCAGATATTCGGGCAAACGAGTAGTCGACTGGCCAGTCAAGGTATGCCTCAATAAAATTGTTTTAATACAATATATAATAATATTATTGTGAATATAATAAAACTTTTTGTTCTCATCGTTTGTGATCTGAATCATTGTGTTTTGCAATTAAAGAAATGCAATCCTCCAACAAATGAAAGCCCATTTTCATTGATAGACAGCACACACACACACAGAGGCATAGGGAGACCACTAGTAGTCAGAGAGCGTCGGCTTTTGTTCTGTCCTTAATATCATTTGTGTGATTAGTGTTATGTTAAAACTCTTTACGTGATTCCATGACTTTCATTCATTTATTGTTTAGTTCGTTAAATGCATTTATTATTATTTTTATGCCATAACTGATATTCTGAGTCCCTATTGTGGCCATAGATTAATAGCCAATTCATTACTATTTCTATTCATAGATCATATTTTTGCTTAATTTTCTCTTTTCTTTTGAATGATTAAAAAATTTGAATGTCATTATTGAACTCATTTTCTCGTTTATACTTCACTTCTCATTAATAATAGATTGCATTTAATTTTCGTCAAATTCATTGAGTTTTGATTTTTCCTAATATTTTTGTTATTAGTTTATGAAATTAATAATGAAAAAGCGAACAACCATTTCATCTATTCCCCCAAATCAGGTGTTATATAAATATTTTGTATTTTAACTAAAATTTCACTCAATCCGTAAATTCTGAAGAATTATATCAATTTTTTTTAATAAATTAGGTTCAGGTCAAATTCAACTATGGCAGTTTTTGCTAGAGCTTTTATCTGACCCTGCCAATTCCAATTGTATCACATGGGAGGGAACTAATGGCGAATTCAAGCTCTCAGATCCCGGTATGTCTTATCTGAATATTTATTATATTTTTTCAATTAATAAGTAATTAATAAAATTAATTGCATTTTTTGGGAACAGACGAAGTGGCCCGAAGATGGGGCGAAAGGAAAAGCAAACCTAATATGAATTATGATAAGTTGAGTCGAGCACTCCGTTATTATTACGATAAGAACATAATGACCAAGGTTCATGGAAAGAGATACGCCTATAAATTTGATTTTCAGGTTTGTCTGCATTTATTTCTATGTTTACAATAAATAATGGATTCTTATGTTTAACTGTTTTTATATTTTCTATTTGCTCTTACATAGGGTTTAGCGCAGGCAACACAACCTACTGCTGCTGACCCTAGTGCATATAAGGCTGCGTATCAATCGGCCGATCTATTCATGCATCCGCCGCACGGCTATCATCACCCGACTTCTGCTGCCAAACATCTAAATTTCGCGGCTGCCGTTCATAGCGCAGGCATTTCTTCGTCAACATCTGGTGGTATATTTCCGCCGACGTCCCCCTATTGGACGAGTACGGGCGCCGCCGCCAACTTATACTCTAACATAGCTGCGGCATCGGCCACACATCATGCATCGATGCCACATCACCACCATCCCAGTCATGTGACCTCTCATATCGGGTCATATTATGCATGACATTAGAGCTGTGCTTCGATTCTGTCATTCGAGTAAACATTGTATTTATCGTAAAATTACGACAAACACCAAACGAAAGGTACGAAACACTCAGAATCTCATAATTTGTTTTGATTCCAATTTAATTACTTTTAAAATCTAATCCAAAAGACGGTTCCTTTTCAAATGAGCTGGATAGATCTCATTTTATTAAATCATGTAAAAAGTTTTATTAAATGACTCAGTTATTCACTGAATCAGACTTTAAACTAGTCGAGACATTTGCCAAAACTTACTTAATTAAGTGATAAATACTTTGGTTCGGAGTATATAATGACCAAAAATGTCTCATAACGTCCGATACCTCTATTATATTACATTCCATTTTATTCGGCCATCGATTCTGAGCTGATATACAGTTTGTCACCAAATAAATGAATATTTGTTGAAAACGTTTAATTTAAGAAAAAAAACAGATTTCCTGTAATTTATTTGAAAAACTAATCGTTAAACTAAATTAGATATTAATAGAAATATGTTATCCAAACATTTGATTGACAACTAGTCATATGAATATTCATAATATAAGTAAAGTATTTCTTATTGTAATTAATTTATTAAATAAAAGTTATTAATTAATTAAAAATATGTTAATTTAGACAAATATTATTATTATTATTATTATTATTAATCATTTGATGTAATGTAAAATTAAAACAAAATAAACTAAAATCGATATAAAAGAGTAGACTTTCATTGAAATAATAGAACGGATATAATGAATGAAAAATAAGTGAGTTTTACATCAAAATAGTGTACTCTCTGTTATGAACTCTCATTCCAGAGAAGTGTAGATTCACTTAAAGCTATTCGTATTTAAAGAGTAAACTCAAACAAAATAATAGTCGAAGTAATGATTATCGGATGGTTGACAGCTATATTCAACCCAAAGAACCAATTATTATAGGAATCTATTCAACAAAGAGGTATATAAAGAGTGTTACTTTAGCTGCCATTAGGACTCGGATTTGCTATTCTATTCAAATCGAGCGAATCTTCTCTATATTTATTTGAAAGTTCATTCCTGGTTAGCCTAACAATTCAAATAAATACATAATCATGTAATTTAACAAGCAATTATTTTTAGTAAAAGTCTGTTGGCCCATTGCCTTGCTTGATTATTACAAGCAATACTTTAAATGAGTGTTTTGATGATCAAAGGAAGTATATTGCTCTTCATTTTGATTTAAAATTTAGGCCAACCCGGCTCAACAAATATTTACTCAAGTTCTATTATATTCCTAATTTAAAGGGCGACTGTCCCGACATTATTAACCCTGAATTTGCATTTTCACTGAAATTTTGAGCACTTATTTGAATAATAATGAAAACAATAGAAATTGGATTCAAATCGCGATTTCAATAAAAGTCTATTCATTAAAACAAAACAAAAATCAATAAAACTCTGAATTTCAATCATTTTATTCCAAAAAACAATTGAATAAAACCTGAATTGCATATCAATTATAGAATTTTTTGATTTGATTATAAAATTAAGAAAATAATATAAAATATCAAACATTAGTTACTGTTATGAATAACAATTGAAGTAATAATACAGTTATAGTTAGGGGCAGAATATTACACAGAATAACCTAAAATACTGTCTATTGGGAACTATTATGTTATTCCCGAGCTCTCAATCGGTTGAGCAAACAAGAGTTTAGTGTCTGGGCTGACAACTGAATTGGTAACTCTGGGAATACCCATTATAGCTATAATTGAATCACAATATTATTAATTATTATTTTTGATTTAAAGTTTGATTTGTTTTAAAAAGTGAGAAAACATTCTTTTGGTTAATGTTTGGCATATAATAGAAAACATGACTTAATGTTAAGTAAAATAATAATAGAATTGAGAGCTAAAGCTGTGAACACTAATACCAGATCCCTGTCCCCATTCGGTAGTTCTCATTCTCTTTTCCAAATATCAATCAAAGTAAAACCATCGATGCGTTATGTTCTGTAGCGTAACGATTAACGAACAGGCAATGCCAGCACAGCCATAATACAGGCACAGATTTGTTATGACTCTGATCGGGAGAGGGAGAGAGAGAAACTGATGGGAAGGCATGAGCATAGAGTGAACAAAATCAGTGAATAATTCTCTTCACATCTCTGATGTAATGTGTAATGCATTGAATGTGATGTAGTGATGATCGACCCAACAGTGCTCTCACTGTTATTCAACATTGCAAAGAGTAATACAATATTGAGTTTAGTTGAGTATATGACCGACAATGAGTGCCCTAATAGACAAACCATATATGAAGTCAATGAGAGACTGATTCGCTCCCAAATGTTTCATATTTAATGATATGAAGCATATGTAAGGATCACAGCTATCATATCATACAGTAATTGCTTTCATATCAATAAGGGTTCTCCACTTCGCCATAATATCTTTCAGATATCAAAAACAAGAATGGCTGTCAAATGATGAGATTATCATGCTACATTTTACTTCAATATACATTTAAGCCTACGATTCAATTCGATTACATATAACGAAACAAATTAAATGATAAGTAAACAGAAAAATATTTTTAACTTTGAATAATATTTTTGTTGGTTTTGAATGTTTTTTTTTTGCAGCAAATGTTAAATGGATTCAGAGTTTGTTTTATTTTAAATATGAGGTTATTATAGAAATTAGAGAAAATTTTGAGACAATTGTTTTCGGTTGTCATCGTTTATGACAACTCAGATCTGGTTATTGTTAACAACAGTTCTTCACTAATATTAAGTGTCTCAACATTTTTATCATAAACTTGTCGACTAACTTGTAGGCTATTGTTTCCTGTTTCCGGACCGACACAGACGGCTGTCGAGAAGACATTATTTTGCTTTTCCTTTAATATGTGAACAGAGCTCTGGAATTAAAAAAAAGTCGCATTAATTTTGATGAATCGGCTCAACATTTGAGTCGAAATATTTTGTTTTCAAACATATTATTTTTCCAATAGTTTTAAGCTCTGTTGCTCTGATTGGACAGTTAGCCAACTCAGGACTGATATGCCCTGAGCATTTCAACACCATTTGATCGGTCAAAACAAATACAACTGTATTTTATTGAAAAATGGACTTTAAGTGAAGTCACGCTATTCTGTCGATGCCATCAAAAGAGAGTCCATTTGAAACATTTATATGAGAAAAGATCTAAAAGCATATGACCCGGAAACCAATGCAACAATGCATAGGAAGTTACACTTCATACTAGTCTTTATATAACAGTAAAAAAGTTAGACTCAATAAGAAAAGTTTTTTTGACTCTCCCTTTCACTAAAAGAGAGATACAATAAATGAAATATTTGATTACAAAATGTTATCGACTAATAAATATCATTAATAACTACTTATTATTCGATTGAAAAAATTATTATATAAATGGAGTTATGTTTTATAATTAATTTCTTTGAAATATTGTAATATTATTCTGAATTTGTTTTCACGTCATTAAACACTGCTTTCATTTCGACTAAAGTTTTGACTTTGAATATAGAAATGAGTGGAAAATGAATGCAAAAAATACTAAAAGAATTGTGTGAATGATTGACAAAGAAATCAATAGCAGTCTTATTGATGACATTTATTCACTTCAACTCATTTTTTGATTTTTTTTTTGAAGAAAAATTCAAAGTTGCATAAAGTTAAGTAAATCACGCATCGAAGAGCATCTCATATAATAGAGTGGTGCCTGAGCTGAGCCAGTGCTGACACTTTGAATTATTAGTCCCCAATCATTGAAAGAGAGACTTAGTTTTTTAGCAATGGATAAATTGGTGAAATGCAAATTCACTTCAATGACATCAGTGCACACTTTATTTCTATTCCGTTCCTTTTTCTATTCTGTACTCACTATTGGTGTTCATCATTCATGCATTTATACCATCAAATCCCAAATGAATTTTGAAACCCTGTTTACAATTTGCTGACTTCTAAACCAGATTCACTTCTAAGATATAATATTATTTTAGCTTTTTTTGTGATGATTCTGATGAATGTTCAGTTGTATTGATGAGTATGCCGTTCAATGCACAGCATTGAGTAGAGTATTGTATGAGAGGTCAATTAAATTCATTACGACTTCAATTGTTGTGATTGGGAAAAACGCAATACAAAAGTTTGTTACACCACTACTACAGCACTCCATTAGCTCTGATTTGTTCAATGATTTCCCTGAAGGCGACAATTTTTATTCGCTACAAATTTCATCAATTCTTTCATTCTTCGACTTATTTTCTCCTATAATAGAAACACTTTTTTAGGGATGATATCAAACAAAACAGTCTATAAATGTGTTTACTTTATAAGAATGTGAATAAAAACAAATTTTTTGGGCAATATCTCCAAATGAAAGGGATTTCTTGGAGAAAGATATATATAATTGCAATTCATTTTCAACTTTCATATTTCATATTTATTTATAGCAAAATATTGGGTTATGTTTGGCTCAGTTTGAAAACCAATACTTACAATAGTTATCGATTGTGCAAACATTGGGTCATAAGAGCATTGGGTTTCACAGCCATTTCTTTTGGAGAGGACTATCATAATGGTTTGTGCGCTGCGAATGACACTTCACTGCATGGCATACATCACATCCGCTTTGGCCCTCAACTCAACTCATGTTTCTTAAGAATTAATGCGAATATTTGTGGTAAGTCTATGTTTGTCTTGTTGTTGAACTGCTCCTCACAAATACTCTAATCTATTGTCCTAAAAGCCTAACCATTTAATTGTTCCAAAAAAGTGTGTTTCACTTGAAAATAATTATTGATTTTCTCATTCAATAACTTATCAGAGAATATAAGTTTTATCTTCCATAAGGTCTCTCTCTCTCTCTCACATACATACACACACACACACATCCCTCTATTACTTGGAGCAGTAGTTTTATGTTTTAGGTTGAAATGCACAGTGAACTGAGTCAGCACTTCCTGTCATAGATGAGGCTCTGACTAAAGCATCCCATCATTTGAGTTGAGTTTCTTTTCATCTTCCCTTACAATAGTTGTTAGTTTTGGATCCAATCGAAGGGAAATCAGTTGAGTGTAGTCTCAGTTTTATTCAATTCTTTCGAATAAAAGTTTTCAAAAATGAATTTCAATAATTCAAAGAAATAATCACCAAGGAATCAAATATTCACTATTCTTCCAATCTGTATTTTAATTTGAAACACCTAACACATTTTTGAAATTACTCATGGAACTGCTGTATTTAATAGGAAATCCTGTTAACCCCTATCGGATAGCTTTCATTTGTTCCTATTTTCAATGGAATCGCATATTTTCTTTCAATAACTTGAGTTAAAGTCACATTTGTCTGAAAAAGAGCTCTCCATAAGCGAGTTCAGTTTGAGTGCGAATTCCTTCCTCTGCCGGTTTGAGTTAAAAACTCTCCTTCCGAAGGATTTCCTTACTTTCCGTTATAAGACTATAGTTATGAAATGCATTTACGACAAGAAAAGAGAAAACTTTTATCCAACCATTTGTATGAAAGGGATAACAACCAGAGCTGAGTTTCATTTCAATCCGTTCTCCATCTCTGGAAGAGTCGTCAGTGCGGGCACTAACGCAGTCACTCCACTCCAGTATGGCTGCGTTGGCAGTGAGGCTCCACTCGCATCCGTTCATAGCGTGTTGGCCGGAAGTCAGTCCATTAGCCGAAGCCATGCTTCCCATCAGTTCTTTTGATTCGACACTAAACTAAAGACAGATAACTAAAGACTGAAGTCTTTTTTGGTCACTAATGTTATTCTCAACGCTTTGAAAGCATTCAAAACAATACAATACAAGACTTTATGCATAACTTTATGAATAACTTCTTTGTCTCAAATGAAATAAAGTTCACAACTCTTATACCAGTCCTTCACTCCAGTCTCAAAATTATCTAAGTTTTCATATTATAGTCAGACCTATAAATAAGTGCATAAGTGGCCATAGACTCAATGTCTTCCCCCACACATTCATGATTTATTACTAGTGATTGACCACAAAGAGTATTGGCCTCACATTAGTTCAGTCCTTTCCAAACAATAATAAAAAGGGTTTACAAAATGTTTTTATTATTAATTTTAATAATAATTAATTTAAACCAAACGATAAGCAAAAGTGGTTTTCAAATATATTGAGGAAATGTTTAAAGAAATCCAAAGATTATTTAATTCATTAAAACATTGATAACATTATTTGTGATTAATTTTGTCGTTAAATAAGAGGAAAGTAATTAATATTTATTAATATTTATGATAATTAAGGGAATGACTAAACATTTCATTATTTTAACATAAAATGAATTCATTAAACGGATTATAAACAAAAATTATATTGATTTGAATGAATCCAAATTAATCCCAATTCTCTTCGGGTTCTTTTTCTTGTTTGACTTTACTCTCAGATTGAGGTCTAATATCATTGTCTTCTGGTTTCAAACCAGTTGGCAATGGATCGGCTCTTTTGCGGGCTTTTGGGATCGGCTCTAATGTGAAATCCGGCTCCGGATTTATTACATTTTTTCTGTCATTGCATCGAATGAGATGTTCTTGGAATTGATCTCTCGGTAATCGATGGCAGGCATTGAATGGACAGACCATCAAAACCACATTTGAATTCTTTTGGCATTTAATCAAATGATATGGCATACGATTAGCCGGTACCTTATGACCGGAGTTATATGGACACTCCATAAATCCCTTATCAATAGAAGATGTCTCATAAGTAGCCATTCTTAAGCTGTCTAATGAAATGAGGTCTAAATTAATCGAAATCAAAGATAAGTGTTTCCCAAAGCTTACAAACAAATGAAATGCTGTTTATTAAGCGATGCCTATAAGAGCTGTCAAACAGTAGTTGTGTTTTACGTCATTAGAGGTCACTATTGGAGTCATTCAATGTTTGTTTGAAATGCAAGCCTTGACTCAACATTTTTTTTAAACACATTTGAATTCATTTAATATTCAATTTCATTGAATTTAAAATTATTTCTTTATTTCTAAATTAATGTGAAGAATGTCTCAACACATTAAAGATAACGACACAGTTTTGCTGATTGGCAACAAAAACCAAACTTTTCAACCAAAAGAAGTCGAAGTAATTGAGGCCAAAGTCGGCAAAAATAATGTCTCGACTAAAGACTCGAATCTTTGTAAGCATTTCATAAATATTGAAATTATTATTATTATTGATTAACTGATTACTCAATAAGTATCTTCAAATGACATCAAATATGATATAATATTGAGTGCTGTCCAGGAATTGGATGACAAGACTCTTAGTGTTCTGTTGTTTTCACTGAAACCGACGGCTCGTCTCGTAATACGAAAGTCCAAAGACTGTACTTCCGGTCAAATGGTTTCTTCCCTAAAATTGAATGGTTTTGTTAATATCGAGGAAAGTCCCGATGAAGTGGTGGCCCAAAAGCCTCACTACGAGATCGGGTCCGCCGTTAAACTTAATCTAAACGAAAGCGAAAAGTCTTCAAACGCTAAAAAGATTTGGTTGTTGGCCGCCGACGACATTGTCGATGATTCGGTCGATTTGATTGATGACGAGTCTCTTTTATCCGAAGAGGATAAGACAAAACCAGATCCGCAATCTTTGAGAGTTTGTGGGACTACAAAACAGCGCAAAGCCTGTGCTAACTGTAGCTGTGGTTTAGCTGAAGAACTGGAAAATGAGGCCATACAACAGATCAAAGAGAACTCACAAAATGCTAAGTCTTCGTGCGGTAACGTAAGTTTGACCACATATTTGCTATTCTTTCCCATTTGATTATTTGCTCTCAAATTGTAGTGTTATTTGGGGGACGCCTTTCGATGTGCGAAGTGTCCATACCTTGGAATGCCTGCTTTTAAACCTGGAGAAAAGGTTGTTCTCGACAATTCCAGTGACTTATAATTTACCCGAATTGGGTTTATATTTAATTTTTATTTAATATATTTCTTATAAGTTTTGTTCAAAATTATCAGAAATGAGTCAAAAATTGTTTTATTTCCTCAAAAAATAATAAATCTTTTAAATTAGTGGTTAATAAATATTTTTTTGCATAAATTCCCTGATTATTGAATTGAAAAGTTATCTATGAATTTGTGGAACCATTAGTCTGTTGAGAACTTTGGTCTGAATGTTGAGGAATGAGCGACAGATCCGAAGACCTGATGTAATCACTAGTTTTGAAAATCTCTTTCGGTTCGTATTTGACATTAATTCGTTTGACATCACTTTGTTTTGAAGTATTGCTAATAAAAGACGAGAAAAACTTCTTTACTTTATTGTTATTACTATCACCGAAAAGCTGTTCCGCTTTTGTTAGTTCTTTATCCATATCGTCGACACATTGTTTGACAATTTGTACGAATTTATCCAATTTATCGATTTTTGTGTAAATATCATTCATTACTTTAGACTTTTCGCTCACATTCTTCAGAACCTCTTCTAAACAGATATTATTGTCGTTTCTGATCATTTCGATTAAACCACAAAACTCTTCCAAATGAGTCAACAAGTCTTCGATGGCGTCTTCTGTTTCCTTCTTCTGTAGTAGAAATTATATTTAATCAAAACAAGAAAAGATTTATTTGGATTACCTCTTGAGTGATGTCAATCTTGAAATAATTGGCGTAATCTTTACTCAATTGGACTGCAATTGATTGCAATTCACTCATTTCTGGAGGCGTTTCATTTGATTCTTCTTCGTCGATATCAACTTCATTGACATCATCCTTATTGTCGAAAACTATTTCTTCATATTCTATCTGATCCTTATTATCCATTACCAAAGAACTGTTTGAATCAAAGCAACCATCAATTAAATTATCTGAAATATATTTAACTCCAAAACATTGACAGAAAGTATTGCATCAAAAAATTGGTAAATGATTTGAATAAATTCATAAAAGACGACTAATACTAATTCAATTAATCCTCAATTTTTCGATTTATCATGATAAAATTTAATAATTTAATAAAGATAAACAAATTTAACTCAGTAATATTCAGATCAAACCAAGATAAACTACACCTTTTCTGAGATCTAGGCCAAAGACACTATTTAAAAGTAAAGATAACGTTATTAGTGACACATGTTTTAGATCTGAAATATGTAAACAAAACAATTTAAATGAGAAACACTTGACTCAAGAGTTTGATTCACTTATTTAAATGTTATTTATTTTTATCAATTTTTAGTTATTTTTATTTGATTTGTGTTTAAAATGAAATCACATTTTAAAGTTGTTGTTTTGGGGGCCAAACAGTGCGGAAAGACATCAATACTTAATCAAGTTGTCAATGGATCCAAATTAAAGATGAATTATGAACCAACCATTGAAGACATTTTCGGAGCTGTTGTTGATTCTGATCGACAAACTAAAGAGAAGATATATTTTTTCGACTTCGCGGGAATGGTTTGTATTTGTGATTATATTTGAATTGAAATTAATTGAATTGACTTAAAGTGCGCTCCGCTTAACATCGAAGCCATTAAATCATATCTGTCTTTCGCAGACGTGAGTTAACCACTCTTTGTCTTATTATTTATTCAATGATTTATTTTGAATTTCAGGGATTTTTACTGACTTATGCCATAAACGACAAGAACTCATTTTTAATCGTAAACCACATTAAGAACGCAATCGATAGACACAAAGAAAAAAGAGATGTAATGTCTTATTATTTGATTGATTTCAAAGAATTTAGTTCTTATTTGATATTTTTTTAACAGATCCCAATAATAGTGATGGCCAACAAAGTGGACAGATTTAGGGAACGGGAAGTCGATTTCGATGAGTCTCAGAGTTGGGCTCAAAGAGAAAAAGTTAAAGTATTTGAGGTGACGGCCACCGAACGCAAGACTCTGGTCGAACCACTCGTCTTTTTAGCCTCTAAACTAAATCCACCACAAAATAAGACGACTTTCCCTCAATTGCATCGAAAGTCAAAGACAGGAACTATTCTGAGTTCACTTGAATTATGAAGAACTCAATCATCAAATCTTAAAAAACGAATCTTTTTTATGGAGTATTTATTTTAGAAAATAATCTCAAACTTAAACTTATTTAAAACTTTTAAGGATTTATTCCATGTCTTAGTTCTGTGAATATTATATTTAAAAAAAAATTATCATATTTTTGAACAAAAAAAAACAAATTTTACAGAAAAAGAAACAAATTTTAGTAAAAGTTAACTAAAATTTTATCTCAAAATTAATGTTAAAAGTATTTAACAAATCTATCGATTGTTAAGAATTGAGTCAATAGTTTTTGGCTAATAAATTGTCATTAATATTAATTATAATTAATATTGTCTTCAAAATTGACCTCAAAGTCTAGTTTTTGAATAAATTTTTTTTAATTATATACAGAAAATTGAATTCAATGTTGAAAAGTATAAAATCGTAAGAATTTGTTGAATAAACAAAAAACAATAATAAAGAGATAGGAAGAAAACCGGCTAAGAATAAAGTGATTAATTGTCTAATTTAATTATCATCAGTTGTGTCGAGTCAAGTTTTAATTTAAAACAATAATTAATTAACAGTTTTTTTTGTAATGTTTTTATAATCGAAATAATGGTTATCCGAAGCGATGCATAAAATATGAGACATTAGTGACAGAAAAGTACTAACAGTTTCTTCGGCCAAAACACTAAATACTCGTTTAATTAGAAGTGAGACCCAGACCGAGGATAATTTGAAGAATGCATTCTTTCGAGCCATTCATTAATCATTAATATGATCCACATTAAGATAAAGAGCTTTTTCTGCATTTTGGCCCTTCTCTTATCCCTTTAGAGATCTTGGCAATGGATGTACCGCATGCTTCCTATGCAGTGTCTTCCCATACCTTCGACTGTCTTTTTAAAGACTGACTCATTCTGTGCCCACGTTCGACACACTACAGACTCTCTCTTTCCTCTGTCTCTCACATCTCATTCACTATTATTTATTTTGATTCTCAGTCTATGGTTAAGAAGTTTTATGCAATAAATAAGTCTGTCTTTTGGTTTTGTGTATCTTTCGGTGTTTTACATGTTTTATGTGTTTTTCCGTTTAAATGATTGGTTTTAGAGTAAAAGAGTATGAATTCCAACAGCAGACGAATGAAACGTCAGATGCGAGACCACAATCAAACTATTTGTGTCAGTAATGCCACTAATTCCCGATCGCCTAATGATCTGAAGTCACGAATATTTATTGGAAATCTCAACACAAGTGTTATCACTAAAAGACATTTGCATTTGATTTTTATCCAATTCGGAGAAATTAAGGCAATTTCTATGCATAAAGGTATTCACTCTGGAGGTATTCCTCCTATAATTACTCTAACCCTTCCAATACTTCCCCAACAAAAAATTATTTATGAGACATCTGAAGGTTGAAGAAGGGGTTGATCTCAATATGTCTTTATCTTAAAAGCTATACATTTTCCTCGTTTGGTATAATTGATATCTTTTAGTTTAAGTAACCATGATACTTAACATGATAAATAATATAAGATTTAAACTTTATTCGTAACCATTAATTATCGGTAATTACTAATTAGTGTTCTTTACTTTAGATAAAAGAAATAAAAAAATATATTTTATTTAAACTAAAAGGTTATGCGTTTATCCAATACGACGACCAAATGGATGCGATTAATGCTGTGCTCACTCAAGACGGACAGATGTTAGCCGGACAGGCCATTGGTATGCCTTTCAATTCATTTATCATATTTAAGCACAAAATTTTTAAAAGAGCTTAAGAATTGTTCGATAACTAGTTTTTGCCAACGATCACAATCTAATGGTTTGAGTTGAAAATAACATGTTAACCATGCTCATATAAATTTAAACAATAAGTTTGATTGATAACATTGACTAAAAACAAAATTGAAAGAAAAGTTTTGAACTCCTCTTTAAAATGCATTGAAATATAAAAAGTTTTATAAATGGAAAGAAAAGTTTGAATATATTTTAGGAATAAATTGAATGACTTGTGTTTGGCTTAGTTTTACTCATTATAACTGAATTTTAATATTTGTGTCATTTGTGTCGACATTCAAATAGAAGTCAGTATTCATTGAATTGAAAACCAATTCATTAAAATATTTTAAGTTTTTAACTAATGTCTAAGAGTTGTTGAAAACTGAAGAACTTATTGTTTTCCGTTTGAATTAGACGTCAATCTCGTAACTGAACCAAAACCCCATCAAAAGTCAAGTAAAACCTCAACAGTTAGTAATGGGAGCGAAACGTCTGGAGATATGACTACAGAAACTGAGAACAACTCAATGGAAAATTGTGTTGAGAGTGACATTAATTATACAAATTTTGAGAATACCATCAATGAAATGATAGTAGAGTGCGATTCTGTGCTCTCAGAGACACATCATTTACACCACAATGAGAAGTGTGGCTCAGAAACTAATAGCCAACAAATAAGTGAAGTACAGACTAAAAGAGTAAAACTTGATATCAGTCCTGAATTGCCTTCAGAGACAACACTTGACAGCAATAATGATATTTCGTCGGAAAACAACCAAATTTGCGAAAATAGTTTACAATATACTACAGATGATAGCAGAGGGAGGTCTGAAAGTAAGACCACTTATGCCGACCCTAACATTAATAAACATTCAATAAATAGTTCAGATAATAACTACTGTTATCTTAGCGAACAACACAACTATAGCTCTTCATTGGGTTCTCTATTATCTAATCCTGCATTGAGTTTACTGTTAAGTAATAATAATAACAATAATAACAGTCAGCTCTCAGCTCAAGAGACGCTTCCATTGGCTTTAAGTCAAGTACAACAACAGTCTTATGATATACTGATTTGTGGAAATTGTCGGACATTTTTCACATCTCTTCCACTTTTTATTCAACACAAACGGAGCTCAAAGTGTAGATTACGTTTTGTGTGTCGCTGTCAACCAAAATAATAGTTTATTTATTTAATACAATTTATGTGTTAACTCTTTCTTATGATGGATCGCATTCGTCACAATTATTTCTTCGTTTTTATTCTGATCCCAAGAGAAACAAAAAACTCAATCTTTAGTTACAAACAAATGAGACAAAAGTTCTTTGAGCGTCAACTCCTCTCATATGCGTCACTCACTTTGTCTCCGTTTGTCTCAACTTTGTATCCGTTAATCAACAGATCTTTTTCTGAGTATCCAGAATAAGAAGTTATGTACTTTTAAAAGAGAGCCTCCACTCAAACAGAGTTAATATTAGCGCTCATACTCTTAATCACCACAATATTCACATATTTATTCTTTAGGATATCTATTTTTAAGGCACCGATATTTGGCAGGTATTTCATCTCAACTCATGTCAAAAGCAGGACTCAAGAACCCAAATGACAAACTTTTTGCTTCCTTTTCACTTTATTCTGTGCCATTTTACATATTCTGTGCACATATGGAAGTTTCAGTCTTGTTAATAAATAGCTATCTTATAATCTGATCAGTTATGAAGTGATATCCCAACCAAATATGGTTTATGAAAAATTTTAGATTCTTTTATCGGTTCCTAAAATCTAATATTTTTATTATAAAAATTACATATTTTTGCTGAACTGCACGACATATGAGATATAATTATATAAATAGTTTAATATTTATCAAGAATTCCAATAAATTAAGTTATTTCTGTTCTTGAATTAAGTGGAGCTTTGCTTTAATTTTAATTATAACTCATTATCTTATTTATTGTCATATTTTTCAAATATTGTTAGTATTAACGCAGACTTTACTCAACTTTTTCTCATTTTTATTCTAAACTTTTTAGAAAATATTGAGTTTCTCTCAGATTATAAGAAAAATGTTAATAAAAATTAGATTTAAATGAATTTTACTCATTCTGTAGTTAAGATAATATAAAGAAAAAGTAACTTTTAAATTGTAATTAATTAAAAATTACTCAATCATTTTATTATTCATTGTTGAATTCGGGTTAAATAATCTTGATCCAGATTTTGACTAGATAAAATCTAAACATCTAAACTATTTGAGCTATTTTATTTTCACTCATTGAAATTTTTAAAATATTTCATATTATTTCGAATTATTAATAATAATAACTGTTATTCACTATTATTGCTAAGAATAGATATTTCTGGAGACTCACCAGAATTTGTTGGAAAAAAATAAAAGTTGTTTAATACGAATAATTTGTCACTCAATTCGTCGTAAAAATTCCTATCGATATTTAAATGAACCTGCTCTTAATTTAAGATATTTTTATTATTACATTAAACTCTTGGCTTTTATTCATGATTTCCATTAATAAATTAATAAATAAAATTTTAAAACCTTTTCTTTTATAGTAAGTGTTGTTCCAATTTTTATTAAACTTTTTTATGATTTTCATGCATTACTTGTCTTTTAAAATGCTTTTTAAAGAATGGGATCGAAAGGAACGGAACATAATGGCTTAACTATTAAGTAATCTAAAGTGTGTTCCCGTTTTGAATGACACTGAATGACAATTACTTGGATAACAAACAATTGAATATTTTATGCACTTTTTTTTATCGCAGACTAAAAATATTTTTCACTTTAAATCTTACGGAAAGTGATTTTTAATTGCGATAAAAATCTTCAAAATTAATGAAACTATATTTATATATAGCTCTCAAAATCTTCATTTTTCACAATAGGTTTAAAATAAACTCATCCTGCTAATATTCAACTATTTTATCTATTAATTAAATCGTTTACCCAGATTAAACTTAATAATTAAAAAGTAGGAAAATAAATGAAGTGCTTATTAAATGAGTGACAATTATGACATTGGATGACAACTCAAATGGGAACGGAATAACTCAATTGATGATTAATCTGAAGCTATGAAAAATCATTGACATATCAAGTATTTAAGTCTTTAATACAAGGAATGTATTGCAAATAATAGTAGTTATAATACGCAAAGAATTGTTTTATCTATGAATTTAACATTTGTTCGATACCTGAGTGGAGAGGGTTTAGGAAATGGAATCCATTGATTAGATTAAACACAAACTAATTACACATTAATTAGAAAATACTGTTTTTGAAGTCAAGAGTTAAAAGAAGCAGTCATTTGAATGAATATTTATGTCTTTCAGTAACTTTTAAGCGGAAATACTTAAAAATTTATAGTTTAATTAATTTAATCCAAAAATGGTCTATCTAAGTTTTAAAATACTATTCTTGTTAATTAATGTAATAAATGTTGTTGAACTAAACAAGTTTAAATGTTTAAGTAATATTAAGCATAATAACAATAAAAACGAATTTATAAAGTTTGAAAATATTTGGACTTTCACTGATGCAATGTGTGCTCAATGCTATTGGATCCTGGCTGAAGTACCTAAAGTTTGGAAGGATCATTCATTGGTCAAATCTATGATCCCTCTCTATAAGCCATCTGTTAAGATGTGTTATCAGAAGAATAAGAATATGGGAAGAATGGTGTGCTTTCCTTTTAGTTATAATCGTCTGAACCGAACAAATAAAGACAAAGACTTTTTTCTGAAACAATTCCGAACCAATTTTCATGTGGTATGTCATATGTTAACACCATTCCATTAAATGACAAATAACAAGGTTATTTATTATCATTGAAATAATAGAATCCAAGAAAACAGTGAACTCTAGCATTCATTGAGTAATGATCATGATGATTTATTAGATTTTAATTATTTTTAATTCAATTTATTGTAGAAATTCGACAAATTTCTAAATGTTGTCAAAACCTTCTGGAAATAAATTTTTATTAGATTCTTGCAAAAATTCAATATAATATATTATAACTATTAAAATAATGAATAATCCAGTTTAATTATTGTAAAATTCAAACTTTTTTTATAAATTAACAAGATAAGCACAAAAAGCCAATCCAATTATAAATTGCATTTCAAATTGATAACACATAAACCAAGATTATTTTTGGTAGTGAAATTTTGTAACCTTGAATAATCAAATTTCATTTATTGGGGAATCCTGGACTGTCGTAGATATTATCTAACTGATAAAATTGCTAATTCATCAAGCTAGTAAATAGATAATTTAATAAATGAGTCACTCAATTGAAATGAATAATTTACTAGTTTAAAATATCTTATATCTTGCAATCCATTTTAAAATACTAAATAAATTAAACTAGAATCTAGATTCAAGAACAAAGTTTAGAAAGAAGACCTTGAATATTTCGTCCAATTTATGATTCAAATAGTTGTTATTCAAGAGATAAAGACATAAAAATAAATTTAATTACAATTATTTTCACAATTCTTTTGCCATAAAATTGAAGATAAAATTCAGATTTACTTATTTTCAACAAAATATTAGATAATTGTAATATAAATATCTTTCATATAATAAATTATAGTTTGTTTGAATGCAATTCAGTTAAAGTTCAGAAAAAATGAGCTCTAATTTAAAATTTGTTTTAATAACAACAATAATAATGTTAACGAATTTGGTTTTTGGTATTAAATCAAAAGGATTTAAGTGTAAAACCAATAAAAATATAGATTTTATAAACATCGAGAGATTTACAGACAATATGTGTGCCCAATGTTTGTGGTATATGGCAGGAGTTGAGAACGCCTGGAAGAGCTATGACATAGTCTCCAAGTGGTATATTATGTATAATTTCAGTGATTATATCAATGCTCTGGTCTGTCGGCCCTCAGATGCCGGCCCTGAATGCTCTCAATTGAAGTTCAGATTTTTGAACAAATATGACAAAGAAAACGATCGAATTCTTAAGGAATTCAAACATGAGTTTCATATGGTATGTCATTTAATTCTGGGTTTAGCACAGAATTCTGTATCTATCCCTCAACTTGTGTTTGTAATTGGAATAAATTTTCTTTTCATTTTGAAAAACGAGTGAAAAGAAGTTTTCTGTTTTTAAATTCAAAACCAAAACTCATTAAAAGAGTTAAAAATAGCCTATAATTGAAATTTTGAAAACTCTGGAAAAAATTTTCTCATTCAATATAACTTCAAAGAGAAAAAACATAGTTTTTTCAGTCCTTAACTATTGTGTTAAATATACTATCAATTAATCTCTGGAACCGACAGGAAATAAACAAAACCCGATTGTTATAATTCAAAGTTAATGAGGCTTTAGATTAGTTTTATCTTAAAGTCTTATTTTTAAATATTTTTAATTTATTCAACGAATTTAGGTTTTAATTAATTTTTTGATTCTATGATCTTTAGGTTTCTATTTCTGAATTTGTTTTAAATAAAAGTTATTTAAAAGTTAATTAAATATTTTATTTAATATTTTAATAATTTATTTATTTATGACTTAAAGGAGTTGTTTCTGAAATGCTGTGAAGACGCGAAAAAGTGTTGCCAAAAATTGTTACAATTAGATGACCACGAAGTTTCTCAGGATGGGAGTCTATGTCCAGCCAAATGGGATGGTTGGATGTGTTGGGACTCAGCAAAACCAGCAACTACCAGTTATAAGACCTGTCCAGATATGTCGAATTCAGTTTTGGGATATATGCCGACTGAATGTAGTAAAGAAATTGCAACTAAAGAATGTTATAAGAATGGCACCTGGGCTACTATATGGGACGATTCCGGTCCATATCCCATTCAGAAAGAATCAACTAATTACATGATGTGCTCGACACCGGGTGCTACAGAAAGACTTAGAGAGACCCATACAGCGATCGCTGTTTATTTCATTTCATTAATTACTTCAATAATCGGTTCCATAATTTTTATAGTTTACAAACAATATAATATACTGAGGGTACAAATTCATCTGAATTTTTTGTGTTCTTTGATATTAACTTGCTTCTTCTCAATACTATTCTATTTTCTGGTCAGAGAAAAGCATTATATGTTAGAGTCTATGATTGACGAGAAGTAAGACTTTTAATATATTTAATATAAAATTAATTGAATAATATTTGAATATTTATATCAGTCCTCACTGGTGCAAAGCACTGGTAGTGTTACACAAGGGGGCCCGATTAGCTAACTTCTGCTGGATGCTAAACGAAGGCGTTTATTTGCATCAGTTAATTGTGGCCGCATTTCGAGAACAAAGACGAACCACATATTATTATTTATTTGGTTGGGGAACGCCTTTTATTATTATGATTCCTTACGTTGGCGTCCACTCAATGCAAAAATATGATAACAGTTGTTGGACTAAATCTATGCTCTATCCGGAACTCCTCTACAATGTGTTGCCTCTCATTTGTATTGTGGTCAGTATTGACTGATTTTTCGAAACAAATCAATTCAATTATCTCTTTTTCGCAGTTGAACGCCATTTTGTTAGCCAATGTGGTCAGAGTATTAATGACAAAACTGAGATCATCTCCCGACCACTTTAAGGCAGGTCTGAGAGCGTCGATCGTATTGCTACCAATATTTGGTATTCAATATGCGTTTTATGTGGTGCCGATTGATCCTTTCGACTCATGTCAAACCGGTGTATTTGTTGCCCGATATATACAGATAGTAATAGAAGCACTTCAGGGCGCTATCGTATCCACGATCTTCTGTTTTCTCAACGGAGAGGTTAAACACAATTTTCATTTTATATCAATAAATAACAAAACGAACGGAACATTAGATTCTTATTTAAAAATAAGATATGAAATTAGGTTTATATTTTCAAAAGGAATAGTAGTGTTCCGACTAATTCATTAATATTTCATTAAATGCACACTATTTTCTGGCAGACAGAGGTCAGGGATCAACAAAAAGAAAATTGTGTGAATAAATTTAAAACAACCTGAAGTGATAGGTGGGCCTCTTGTCTGACTCGAGTCATATTTAAAAAATTTTTCATAGCCTTTAATTAAATGGACTGACAGTTGGTTCATACCTATGGATAGCGTAACACATATTAGAAATTAAATGCCTCTCAGACTCGACTCACGATTTATTGAAGGAGGAGTTCATTAAATATAAAATTACAGACTATTAACGGAATCATTTTATTAATTAAACGCAGATTAAAACTCCAATTAATCAGTTTTTACCGAAAGAAAAATCTTTTAATTTATTGATATTTGAATTCAATGTCACTCTTCAGACGTATTTCTGGACTTTTAGATAGAGTTTCGTTAAAATACAAAAATTTATTCCAAGAGATAATAAACAGAAAGAGAAATAAATTTAAAATTTTAATCGATTTGTAGGTTCATTCACATATCAAGAGGACTATACGGAGAAGATTTCCAAGGATTGCTTCGGTCGTCACTGAAGAACAAGTATTTGAAAGAACCACTTAAACGACAAAATTATCTTTCATTTAAACTCATTTTCATTTTTCATTTCAAAACTAATGAAAACAATTTTTAATGAAATATCAAATTGTTTTCAACGACTAACTTATGAATTAAAGGAAAATATTTTTGAAATTTATGTTATTTTTATTTAATTCCAAATAAATACTTATATTAATCACAATTTCTAACATTTCTCTACAATTCTTCCATTTATTTAAGAATTTTTTAAAGTTTGTATTTGTAATGATTTATGACTTCCTTCAGTCGCCAACACTTAATACTTTTGATTAACTCAAAACTCTTAAAAACATTTGGTTTGAATTTATTTATATTCATATAATGGAAATTCATTGCGAAAACATTTGTTGAATCATTAAAATTTTTCCATTGAATAATCTTTTCTTTATTCTTAGAAACGATTGTTTTTTCACATTCGGTGTAAATGTTTGTCATAAGAAACAAATTCATTGAAAATTCCGACATTTGTTAACATTTCAATACAATATTTAAAATTCATTAAAATAAATGTAAAACTTATTCATAGATCTCGAATATGAGTGACAAACAATACGGAAAACATTTTCTTTTATTTTATTACTTAATTTCAATTGAATTTTAATATTGTTTTGAAATTTACTTTTTTATCTCATATATTATCTCATTATTTAACACATTTTCAAAGTTCATCTTTAGGTCAAGTATTTTGAAGTAATTATTAAAATGAGTTAATCTGAATGATATTTGTCAATCAAAAGAAGTGTCTGACACAATCAGATCAATAAATTCAATATTTTGATCAATAAATTCAATAATTTATTTATTTGACTAATATTTTAATGATGTCAATAGATATTAAGCACTTCATCATATTTTTAGTGATTATTTTTGTCATATTTTTTTTAATTTATAAAATTTTTTTGATTTGTTGTTTAATTGCTGTCAACTCTTTAAGAAAGAGATGATATAAAAGCTACTTATCCCTAATGATTGAGGTTGTCCTTAGGCTAGGAGATGACCAAAGTGGGTCCATATGTCACTTTTAACCAGTACTAACAAGATAGATTATGAGAGAGTGAGAGAGAGAGAGAATCATTTTGAAAAACATGTTTCCAGTATTGATAAAATTTCTACCATGGTTTTACTTAAAACATAATATATTTTGGCGTCGCATATATTTTCATCATTTTTTCGTTTATTTTAATCATTTCTAAAATAAATCCATAAAATGAAGAAATTTTATTCATTTTTCATTGAAAACTGGTTTTCGACAAATTCTGTTAAATTGAAATTAAAAGTAAACACAAAAATTAGTTGATTTTGTTCTGATATATAGTTTCGCAACTTTTTCTTAAAGAATTCAAAATAAAAATTACAAAAAAATTGATGGAATCAAGCCTAAGATCTAACCATGGGAATTCACATAATCTTAATTTACTAATAGTCTAATTAGTTTTGTTTTTAAATCCAATTGCTTTTGAACTTTAATTTTACTCAAATTTATTTTGTTTTCTGTTTAGATAACTGGGATAACATTGATTTGTTTTGAGTCTTGCTCACTTTAATCAAGTTTTAACACAAGGATAAACAGATTGAATGTTGCCTTGTTTCTATTTTATCCAAAAAACCTTTAGTGTCCATCAAATGAGTCAAAATCAGACATAAGATCCAAAAACGTCTGTAATAATCAAAAGAATTGATTTTCTAATTACATTTGAATGAATGTAAATCTTTAATATCCAAAAACTTTTGTTTGTTTTCTTCCGAACAAAACTTTGGTTTACTTTAAATAATTGATTAGTTTTTAATGTCTTATTTCAGAGTTGATTACATTGAATGAACTGTTGGTTAAAAAGCTGATCCATTTGTTATCTCCAAATATGAATTGGAATAAAGTCATCGGAGTAACTGATTCTTAGTCAGCGAAGAAGTTGTTTGCGCAGAAGCGCACAGACAGACTCAAACTTCAGAGGTGACCCTTCTTGCAAACGAGCATATTATCTAATGTTTTCTCAGCGCTGGTGGATAATACTGACATCCACTCACACCCTTCCCCTATAATTACATTTCTGTGTGCGACGTCCACTTCGGTAAAGTGGTTAACTTATTATAATAGTCTATAAGTGTTGACATAATTGTCTGACGCCTGTTTGTGAAGGGAATGCCGTTTTAGGAGCGACTAAACTTCAAACGATTGAAATCTTATGACTGTCTCAATAAAGTTTGGAAAAAAGTAAGTCAAAGAATAAGAAAATGCTGTCCATTTAGCAAAAGTTTTATATGAATCATGAGATTTAAATCGAAAATCTTTTGCTCATATTTTTGCCGAAAATATTTTCTTAAGAGTTCTTAACCTTTTGAGTTGAAGATCTCTTTGGACTTAAGCATAAGGTGTAAGGCCTCGAGAATCTGTGTGAACATCAGGTGTGCAGTGGTCTCAGTGAAGGCTCTCCCCTGTCTCAGAGCCAATCATTTAGGGTTCTATTTGGGTGCGAACTCCATAATCATATACAGACTCTTATTATTTGTGCATTTCGTACATCTCTATAATATTTGAGTGTTTTTTGAGTGTATTTGGAGAGCAGTTTCAGTCAATAATCTGCACAGAATTGACAAACTTTTAAACCTTATCTAAACATAATTTTTAATGACATGACATAAAAAAAATCAAAATTACTTAAAATTTTCCTTAAATTCATGTAATGATTAAATATTTATGTTATTTGACAGATGTGTTGAATAATTGTCTCAATTATGGTATTGATTGCGAACTTCATACCAGTGTTTATGACAACCTTAACTTTAGTGACGGCACACTATTCCAATAGTTCCAGTCCTCGACTACAACAATTTCAGCGGACTTTCTATGATACAAATGGTCGGACCATCACCTCTAATGAAAGTCCGAGTGAGACGACCACAGCTTCTAATCTGTTGACGACAACCACCACAAGTAGTGTTCAAAATCTGACTGCCATTCGTTTAGCGAACGAACATTTTTTACTGATTCGCACACAATATCGCTGTCGAACACCTCGTCCTAAACTGATCAAAGTTAAAGATTTCTATGACGTCCCATCAAAGGAATACTTGCCCAGGTATGCATACACACACTCGCATATTTGCCTGTGCTTTGGAATAAAGCCAATAGACTATTGATGTATTGCTGAACACTTTTCGTTGCTTTATTGGGTTTATAACTAACGCATCATTTCTTCAAACTTTTCACTCAAATAACTTTTTTTGTGAATAAATAACATATAATTTGAATGTGATATGAGACCAACCAATAGTGAAATTTCTTTTACAAAGTGAACAATGCAATATGCAATCACTCAGCCTTTTGTGGTCACCTGTAGTGCCAAATGTTGGCTTCAATTCTGTCTTTGTATTAGTTTTGAAGTGAAGTCTTTCCCTGCAATCAATTGAATGAACGCTTCATTGAAGAACTGTTGCTTATGTTATGTCATTCAATATTTCAAAGGTTTCTCTCAATTTCTCTCTATTTTTGAAACTCTTCACTCTTTGGTGACTCTGATTACATGTACTTATAATTTGTTTATAAATCAAATTCTAGTGAAAAAGTTAGTCAACAAAAGTTTCAAATTATTAGGAAATTAAGTAAAAAACATATTAATAATAAAATTATATATAAAACAAAAGTTAATGACATAATTGTTTATATAAATTGTTTGTGAAATAATCGATCATTTTTTTCATTTTGTGGGTTTAAATAATAAGCTATTTGTTAGGAATGACATTCCTGGAGTGTATGGAGCAAACTGGTCTAGTGCTCACGATATGCTCCTGCAATTATTGCATGTCTTCTATAATCACTTTTTGAAAGCCTGGCGCAAAGTTTGGTAATACGTGTCAGATCACTGATAAGATTAGAATTGTGTCAGAATTGATAGATAACAAAATTTTCAAGTTTACTTTTTCAAAGCTCATGTTTGCGATGAAGAAATTTCACAGCAAAGAAAAGTACATCCGATCCCTTCTTTGACTGTCGTCTCAATTGAAATAAAATATGACTCGAATCTAAAATAACATTTTTATGTAGTCCTCATCTCCCGAAGTGTTCCCTATTTTGAAATGAATACAAAAATTTCAGAAATTTATGCTTCACTTAAAAAATAAGTTAATTCTGATTAAAACGCGAATTTCGTTTTCACTAAAATTTATTTTTATTTCACTCCGTATCCCAATTCTGAGCCAATCGTCTCCTAATGAATACTCACTTTCTTTAAGAAAAAGAAAACAAAATAATTAATTATGTATTTTACAAGAATTATGTACTTTTAATAATAAGTTTTGTGACGCCAGAAGTGTTTCAATCAATCAATGATTCATTTATTCATTAATTATATTCAGTTATTGGGTTAGAACTTAATAACAAGTTTGCAAACAAAAAAACAAACAAATTTGAGATAATTTCCTTTTTTATCAAGATAAATTTGCTGTCAAAAAAACAGCTTCACTTCAAACTACTTTAATATTATGAATAAGTAATAAAACACTTATCTTTAAGAACTTCAATCAAAACTGTTTTCCTCGAGGATTATATCTTTTGTATTGAAGACTTTTAGGTGAATTCAAGTAACGCCTAATTATTTGTGTCAATAGAGTCTGAAATTTAATGTAGTATTTTGTCTGAACTTTATTTTTTGTTTTATTTTTAAACGACTCCTAACTGTAAGACTCAGACATAAAAATAAATGATTACATCAGAAAATCTTAATGTGAAGTGAATTTATATCCTAAACATATAAATATATAAATTACACCAAAAACCGTAATATCCGGAGAGAGTGAAAGAAAATCATTTTCAGATGAATTCGAGTGAAAGTGAATTCGAGTTTAATTTTCTAAAGAATACATTCATTAAAAGTGAAGCCAAGAATACAATGAATACATGTTTTCTATTATTACTTTAGACTCGATTTTCAAGGACTTACTCTCCCTTTGATTCAATTTATCATATATTGAATTAAAAACTCTTATATTTGGAACAACCAGTGGTGGCCAAACTCCTACTTTCTATAAGAAGGAACCCATAGTATGTTGATCATTTAGGTCAGACCTTGGTATGTGTGTTTAGTTGCAAATAAGGGACTAACAGTTGCAGTAAAGACAAAATATTTATCTAAAAATTTAGTAAAAGTCAAGTGCAAGATAAAATCTAAATTTCTACGAAATTCTTGAGTTTCAACGTATGTTTCCCTCAAATTTTGGTTGAATTTAAACAAATTCTGCAAATCATACGAAACTCACAAAATTAAAAATAAAATTTTTCTTTTCTATAAATATATTTAATGTTTCGAATGAAAAGATATTTCAAAAACACATTTATTTAATTGTTTGAATTGAAAGGTCAGAGACTTCCTATTATTCATAATTTTGTTCATTAAATTCGGTTACATTTAAGTACTCTTTAATCCAAATTAATTGATTAAATAAAAATTGAAAGTCATAACAACCAATAATTGTCATCTGATTTTTGAAGTCATCAGATGTCAAAACTTTATATTATTTCAGAATTCAATTAATTATTTTCTATTTACTCGTGAACTTTGAGAAACAGTAAATACAAATAATAAAAGGTTACAAACACTGAGTACTTGAGAAATATTTTAGATTTAAAAAATACGGAGAGAGAGAGAGAGAGAGAGAGAGAGAGAGAGAGAGAGAGAGAGGAACGGGTGAGAGCAAGAATCGAAACGTCTAATTATTTATGCATCAATTCTTCTCAGTTATGCTGTATTTCTGTTTGTTTTGCAAATTCAGTAAAACTTCAAAAAACAAGCGATTGTTCCGAAAGGTTAGACAACAAAAGAAAAGTGTTTGGAGAAAATATAAAACTATTTATATATAGTTTTAAAGCATCCGTTGTTTTGAAAGTTAAGCAAAAGTTTTCCTCAAATTTTTTACTTATGTTCGCCGCTATTCTCGACTCCAATTCCGATTAAATTATCTAAAATTTCAAGTTTTGAACTAATAATAAATTCTAATTAAAAAACTTTTTCAATACAAATACAAAATCAATGAGTTTAATGAACTCACAGTTGACTTCTCTTTTTCAAAACTGAACAGTGTTTGAGAAAAAAGCTCTTACTTTCAATGCAAACAGAATTGAAAATATATTTTTATAGACAATAACTAAGAGTTTATTAACTTTCAAACAAACAATAAATCATAATATTATTGACATTTCTTTTATTCCAATCAAAAGGTGTACTGTTTTGCATCAATGCGATGATGAGAGCGGATGTTGTGAAGTCGGGTAAGTTTACTCTTCTCTACAATTCTCTAGTTTACTATTCTTTACAATTAAATTAATATTATTGGTTTAACATCAAAATAATATTGAAGTTTATATTATTTTTATTATCAAAATTGTATTACATTCAAGGTTTCAATTCTTAAAATAAAAGTATTTGGTTATCCCTTTTCGAAAAATTCTTGGCTAAAGTCAAGGGATGGGAATTCTTGTTTAGCAATAAAATACCAATAAAAGTGTTAAATTCTTTACTTGTTTTTAACTCTTTAGGAGGCTTTCCATTGGAACAAAAGAGTTAAATAAAATTAGTCTTCAATTTTGCTGAGAAAAAGAAAATTGTTTTCCCTTTCAGTTTTGTTAACAAATTAGTAGTACTTCTTAGGGCGGAGTTAATTAAATTCAAAGAAACATCTTTTACTTTATGTTAAAAGCTTTGAAACATTTCAAGAGATTAAAACCAAATGATATCTTAAAATTGAATTAAGTTTATGTGACTCTCATTTCAAATAAAATACGATATTTTTATTGAAAATATTAAGTTGTCGTCAGTTATCAAACGTTAAATCTCTTCCATTAGTCGAAGACCTTTTTTGATACAAATTATTTATAATCATTAGTTTTCGACACTTCTGTCATATTATTTAATCAAATGAATTAATTATACGAAATGTAATCACTTGTAGGACAGAGAGATGTGTCGCACAAACTTCAGAAACAGTTGAGCTTCACTTCTATGTAATTCACGCAGATATCAAAGAGGGCAACATTGGAGGCAATGGCGGCCGAACAGAAGTCCTTACTTTTGTGAATCACACCCGATGTCATTGTCAAGAAATTAATTATATGCCCCGAACTAAGCCAATGCCTGAGCACTGGCAGCCCAGACCAATACATGATTATAAACCTGTGTTCACTCCTGAGACAACAACTCAAAAAGCAGTTCAAATTAGGCCTGAGTCTGATTCAGACACATTCAGAATTAGTTGTAGGTGTCCCCACCCATTCATAGCACGCATTAGTCCAATAGATGAGAAATGTATTTGTGACTGTTTGGAGAGGGATCACCACTGTATTAGAGTGAAAAGGGGTCGACTAAAGTTGTCGGCAATGGATGCTCGGTGTGTTCGGGCGGGTGACTGTTCAGAGCCGTTGTGCGACTTTGGCGGCTATTATAGCAAACACGAAGCCATTTGTGTGGTTCCCAAACACACTAATAATATGCATAAACTTAGACTTCATGGCAGACATCATCAGCACAAACATCAAAAACCAGTGCATTGGCTCCAAGAAAGGGACTAATATTTTATCATTTTATTTGTCATTCATTTCTTATCTCTTTTTTTATATTAAAGTTTTAAATAAAATTTTTAATTTAATTGATTTCGAATATAATAAGCATTTTTATGGCAATATCCTCATTAAATATATTGCAAGTTTATTTGAACAGCAGGAAGCAATTCTGGCTAATGAGCAAGGAGAAAACTTCAATATTGTCAATGATTTTATTAGATTTTTACGAAAATATAATATAGTATTCAATATCTTATAAATTAATGGAAAACGAGTTTAAAATAAATAGAAAGTGTTTTGAATAGAAATACAGAAAAATTGTAGTTTTTATCTTAAAAATTGGTTTTATATTTCTTGATCTCAACCATCAACTGATGAATATTTATTATCTCATTTCTGTTCGCATT
>JAQFZI010000009.1:0-37929 GCA_034695605.1 Eupelops occultus | reverse complement strand
AAATCTAATAATTAATTGATTCGTGAATTACTTTATTTAATAAATTATTTGAAAGATTTTATCATTAAATTTGTCTGAATTTCATTTGACATAAATCTTATTCCAATATCTTATTTATATTTACAATAAATACATTTTTTACTCAAATACTGCTATATCTTATTTGAGATCAACAATTAAGTTGAACAAGGTGAATAATTATTGATATATCTTAAAAATTACAATGAATTAAATAATTAAATTTCAAAATTTAACCGTTAACTGAATATTAATTTATTGAAGGGTTAGTCTTTACAAATATTTCAGAAAAGTCAGAGAACTTTAGAAGAATACCAAAAATGGAAGACTTGAAGAGGTTTTCAAAGGAAAAGCTTGATTTGACACCAGAGGAGGTCATCAGTTATTTAGCGAAACACAAACCACGAGTCATTCTGAGCGGAATAGTGTTTGTACTTCAGTTTCTGACGGTTTGGATTTTTGTTTGCGGGAACAACTGGGAGGACAGATATGGTATAACCAAACTATGGATTTTATTGTGGCTCATCATTTTGATGACATTCTTGGAATTACTTCGATTCGGCGACTTTTTGTTAAAAAAGTTTGGTCTAAACAAATATTTGGGTGGAACTGAACAAAGTGGAGGACTTTCGTCCCGGTAGTTCCCGCATTTCATCACAAAAGTAGAACTGAAGACCCATTTTAATAAAAAAGTTTTAAAAATAAAATTGATTTCAATCGAAATGACTTTTCATTCAATAAAATAATATTTGTATTGAATGTAATTTTTAATGATTTCAATGAATGATCCTCTGATTAGTAGAAAATATGCTTTGGATGACAAAAATTTCAATTCTATTCATTTATAATTTTCCTGTTCTCTCTCTCTCTCTCTCTCTCTCTCTCTCTCTCTCTCTCTCTCTCTCTCTCTCTCTCTCTCTCTCTCTCCAATTATTGTATGAATTGTGTTGAATGAACGGCAAAATCATTCTTACATTCAATAGATTAATAAAGTGAGAGCTGAAGACTCAAATGAAATGTTCAGACCTATGGCTTGTTTCCGGTCTGTTTGGGTCGAAAGGAAGCGAATTTTCAGACCAATATTGAAACATAAATGCTATGCAATTGAGTGAAAGCCTTAGCCATACATTAGTGCTGACTCTGAATTGAATTTGTTCTAAGAAAATGAATTAAATCTGATTCATGTGTTGGGCTTCACATAGAATACAGTATGGAATCGATGTTAGCGTCCAGTATATAAGTTATGCTCTTTTGATCACTATTTGTGCTGCGCTTATGTATGGATTGTTTATCACTTGGAGTCCAATAATGTGAAAAATATTGCTATCAATGAAAAAGCATATGAAAAGAGGGGAGAATTGATGCCAACAGTGAACAACTGTCATAGAAAGCCGTGAACAGAACATAACGGGGCACAGGCCATAATCATAAATGGTGTGCCGGATGTGCAAATCATGTGGACACGTGTCTGACTGACTGATTACATAAATTGTGCATTAATCTCATATACAATTATTAACAACATTTAGTGACCTATTTTGGCCTCAAATCACTTGAGAGGCAGTAATAGCCATAATAATAATCAATCAAATTCTCTCCTTTTTCCCAATCAAATCAAATTTCTCATTGCTTTATATATTGTATAATCACTTAATCTATGATTTCATTCAAAGTTTCACAACATTTCGGAGTTGAGTCACATTTTTATGACTGATAGACATCTCAAAGTTAAGTAACTTTTTATTCATTTGCATAATCCATGTATTATTAAAATGTATTCAAAACACAACTCTTATCACTAATGCAGTCAATTATTAGCACAAAAAATACATAAAATGTAATCAGGGTCATATTAGAACAAAAATAAGTCAAAAATGAATTGAGAATCGGATTATCATTTCTGATAAACGAGAAATTGTTTACGTAATCTTAATGTTGTTTACTTAATAAATTACTCGCTTCTTCTATTTAATATAATCACCTTGAACAATATCAGATTTCTCTTTAAAATAGAATTTAACAAGGTTTAATCGAGGCATAATCCATTATAATCCAGTCCATTATAATTGGTGTGTAATTGTTGCATAAGAATTGAATAAATTGAAATAAAAAGAGCAATCTCATTTTGAAATATTTTATTGAGAACAAAAAATCAAATTGCAAGTTAAGTATTAAAACTCGACTGATTTGAGTATATTTGTCAATAACACAACTTATTGTCTATAATATAGGAGTTGGTATCGAACACCACTACAAGTAATTAAAACAATTTGTTGTCCAAAAGATCACAAGAATTGAAACTTAATTTAATATAATTTGAAAAAAGACTTGTTTTTTGTGAGATTCAAAAAAATGTATTTTTATTTTTTTGTGTTTCTGATAGCAATAGATTCAAAGACACACAAACAGTACTAAAGATTGTTGTTGGGAGCGATCAGCACATTAATTGTCAATAATCACATTTATAATTAATTAATTTAAAATCTTCATTTAAAAATTATCTTGGCAATCAAAAATTCAGAACAACTGCGTAAATATATAAAAATATTATTTAAAACTCCGCTGAATTGACGCAATGTTCACAAATTTTTGATATGCCTTTCATTTTGAGAACTAAACCAAAGATATTATACTTGTATTCAATGTATATAAGAATTTTTGAATTTTAATATAGAAATTCTTCAAATGTTTTATTGGTTTTGTTTTGTGCCAACGCCGGGAATCTTTCAATATATCACTAAAATTAAACGTCTTTTGGAAAAGATTTAGTCATCTTTTGCTTGATCAAATAATTATAGAGTTTATAGATTTTATTTATAATCTATAATATCCTAATTATTAGAGAATTTGTTAATTATGTAACCGATTACATATTTCTACAAAAAAAGGTTAATTATTTGTTGTTTAATGTAATTTAAAGCCAATATTAAACAGGTATACAATTTATACATTTGTTGGAAATGTTATATAATTTTAAATTCAGATTAAATTAAATATTTTCCAAAAGAGAGTAAACGCTATTATCAATAATCAATCGATTTTTACGCTAACATTGTTTTTGTTGTGTGTTTTCCTCTTTAATTAAATGTAGTTATTATTCACAAAATTTTAATAACAATTTAAATAAGTTTTGTTTGGAATGAATTAGTGCTGAAAAAGAGAGAGAAAGAGAGAGGAGAGACAAATGAGAAGATTTTCAATGATTTTCTGTATTATTATAAATAATTTAACCGATAATTCATTTGAAATAAAAGTTGACTTCAAAAATGGTATTAAATATGAGTGCATTGAATGAAAGAAAAGGTTTGTTATTTAGATTTGTTTGTGTTTTTTTCGTGTGAAGAGCATCGGAGAGAAGTACAGCAATGTTGTAGTATCACAGCTATTATATCACCTTGTTGATTAGCTGTACCCCCAAATACTGTTCACACGTTTCTCTCAAAACTTATAATAATGTTATTTACTTAAGAGTCGGGTTAAGTAAAGCTAAAACTTTTTAAAGAATTTCCCAGAAATTGTTGTTTGAATTGAATTGCATGTCAAACACTAATGACATTTTATGATTGTTTGCGTTCATTACGAGTACTATTCAGAAAAACAGAATAATTTTCAAAAAATTTAATTTAATCGACACCTCTTTTGTATTGAATATAACGATCAAAATGTGTTTCTTTTTTGTTCTGCTCTTTATTATTGAAAGCCGTAGCGGACAGACAACTACTAAAATCAATGGCTACAGAATTCAGATTTGGTTTCTTGTTATTGGAATACTAGCGGACAGACATTATGTTTGAATTGATATGTTTTCCAACTAATTGTTTGTTGTGAGCCCAGAGCTGTCAATCAATACAATCAGAGATTCGTCTAATTATTTGTTTAACTTTATTATAATCCGAAAAATGATTGCAAATGAGAAGAATTGCATAAAAATATACAAATGTTTAGTTTTCATGAATTTCGATTATGATATGACTTCAAATACAATTAAGCCATTAATGCGTTTGCCATCGATTGTTAAAAGAGGTTTTGATGTATTCAACTAAACATCACTAGACCTGCTTTTCACACAGAATATGAGTTTTGAGATAGTGTTGATTCAATGCATTGAATTGCATTTCTCATTATATTTGATCTTTTTTTGCAAAAAAGTCGGTCTTTATTTGAGAAGTGAATAAACATTGAGTTCACTCATCAGATAAATAATTGAATTATTCAATAGAGTGCCTATCAATCAATGAATTTCGATATGTGATCGACAGAAGGAGATCTTCATGTGATTCAATTGTAGTCACATCTCAATGGACTCTCAATAGATTTCAAAAACTTATATCTTTTTTAATAATCTTTTGCTCCAAAAGAGTGTATCGAATGAATGTCTTAATTCATATAAATTGGTTTTCATGTCTGACTAGTCATAAACTGTACAATCAATTTGAAATTTTTATGCTAAATATGAACTGGATATTCAATGTCAACCTTTGAATTGAAAAAATCAAAAACAAAAACTTTAAGAACCGATTAAAAGAAAGCAAACTTTAAAACGTTTTAGCTTTGAATTCATTTAACGCACCAAATATTTGACTCAATGTTTAAAACTGTAAATAGTTTTAAATAATAATCGATTTCATCGCAAATAATAAATTAAAAGATCAGTTGAAGTGAGCCATCATTATCTCGGGTCCGGATCGGGAACCGAATTCTGATTGTTTCGGCGGAGATATATGCAAATTAGGCAAATCAATTGACATACGACGACCCCTTCTCGATGAGCCATTACTCCACATATGAGTTCCCATATGAACCTATCGTATAAATAGACAGTCAATAGATATTCATTGAGTTATCGATTTTTTCAAAGACAGGAATCACGGCTCACATACCTTTAGGTTACCCTTTGTTGTGAAAGCTCTGCCGCAAATGGTACACTTGAAAGGCTTATCGCCGGTGTGTGTCCTCATATGTATCTGTAATGTATTTTTTATGTCAAAAATTTATTCATTAAACAATAAAGGCTTTACCTGAAGGGCTGAACCACTAGAGAAGGGCTTATTGCACACTCGGCACACATGCTTTGGATTATATTTGGAAGATGTGCCTTGGTCCAAAGGGGACATTACTTTTTCATTATTCATACTGGAATTACCATTAGGTGTCGGAGAAAGAGATACTCCACTACTGGCATTAGAGTTGGTCGAAATATTAGCGTTAGGAGTAGTGTCCCCATTGTTCGTAGGGTTCGAAGCATTTGTGTCACTATTGTTGGACAGAGTCATCATTGCAGGCGATGTACTGCTTGTAGTCATAGTGGTGGTGGTGTAGAGGCCCTCCGGTAGATCTCGTATTTTGTGTGTAAGCATATGTTGTTTCATATTTCCTTTGGTAGAGAACCCCCGATCGCAATAATCACACTTAAACGGCCGTTCCTTTGTATGACTTCTGTAATGAATTTCTAGCGCCGAATAACAGGCAAATGTCTTAAGACAAATTCTGCAGGTTGTATTTGGCCTTCCCGTCGGAAATTGAAGTCCGGAAAACGGTGGAGGAAAGAACCGGTTTTCCATATTTGAATTCTGCGGTAAATGCATGTGACTCATGTCTGGGGAATTGCCCAGGGGGTTGTTATTATTCGTATTATTATTATTACTCTTTGGCGTTAAATCCAGAGCTCCTCCACCAGGTGTTGTAGCGGGAGAGGACCTTTCAATTGTGCCCAAAGAACTTTCGGGGGTCGACCTGTCGTCAGCTGATATTTCAGAAGTAATTTTGCTATTGAGTGAAGAGGGAGAGAATGAACGCATATTATGTGGCGAACACTTGTCCTGAGCTTTGCCATGAACTGAGAGATCGGTTGCATTAGTTGTTGGGGGCAGTCGTATGCCGTGTTCGGATTCTATTCTTTGGAATTGACTCAGATTATAGAGTCCGAGACCGAAGGGACCGAAAGGCATCGGTTGAGGGACTGAAGAATTGATTGTTTTCACGTGATTTTCGAGTGCAGCCAAAGACGTTGAAAAATTAGAGTTCCCCGAATCATTAGAATGAGTCGATGTTATCATAGGTACGATCGAAGGGGTTGAGTGATTTGGTGTCGACACTATTACCGGTTGAGGAATAGAAGCCGGGAGCGGAGATTTCGGTGATAGCGACCGACTCCTAATTTGAGAATTTGGAGGAGATTTAGAGCCCAACCTTTCATTTTTTGGCGAATGTGGTGTCGGTGTTGGTGTTGACACACGACTCGAATGATTACTAATCGATGGAGAAATCGATTCTCTTTTAATCTCTGTTTCGTCGATCGGAGTCTTTTCGTTTTGCGATTTGGTCGACAAAACGGGCGAAGAATTTGGTTTTGGAGCTGAAAATGAAGTAATGGGAGCAGACATCGGAATGCTCAATGAAGAACAAGTCGTCAAACCATTCATAAATGGCGGCCCAAACAATCCTGTCGGTGGAGGCAGAGGGCCAGCGAAATGCGGCGGCAATAGTCCCCTTTGGAATGATGGCATTAGAGAGGGTGCTTTGATCTCATTTGCCATTATATGTTCGGGAGGAATATCAGTCGGTTCTCCGGTATGCATACGAATGTGTTGCTGAAGAACCTTATTTTAAATTCAAATTAAAGATAAAAATTGATATAATAGGGAAAGGGATGAAACAGGACTTCAATTTAAAAACACATTTTGGAAAAAATAACATTAATTTCTAATAAAAATAATAATAATTACCAAAGCATTTGTGAATTGTTTGTGACAGACTGGGCATTGATGGAGAATACGCAGAGGGGGCTTCACTCTGTGTACCCCCATATGGGTTTTCAGATTGCCTTTAGTAGTGAAAGCTCGGCCACAGATTTTGCATTTGAAGGGCCGTTCGCCGGTATGTGTCCTGTAGTGCATCTGAAGAGCACTTTTACAGCTGAGAACTCGATGACAGATAATACACTGATTCGGATCCGTTAACTTGTGTTCAATGTTGTCCACTAATTGCTGCAGTTTCACAGTTTCAGATGCTTTTTGTACTTCCATTAGGGTTTCCCACGTATTATCGGTACTGCCCGGCTTCGGTAATAGGTCCTGATAGAAAACCGGATTTGGATCTCTATTTCCTCCCTCTCCCTCATTATTTGGATTGCCGGAAGGCATCGGTGGTAAACCAGGAGGAAAACCAAATGGCATAAAACCCAAAGAAGTCGGAATCCCTGGAAAACCGCCAGAAGAAAAGTATGGCGGAAATTGAGGATAAAATGGAAACTCAGAACCGGGAGTCGGTGTCATACCGTCCTCTGAGTCGGATAAGTCATCGTCTGAATTTATATTTTCTTTGTCTTTGTCAGCCATGTCTTTCCTATTGGTCTCTTCGATATCTTTGTCGAACTCATCTCCACTCATGTCTTCGTCATCGTTGATGTCTTCCATTTCTGCCTCTACTTTACGAATGAGACTTCTTTGCAAATCGAGCGGCAATTCTTCTGATTTGTTGATATGGTTCTTAGTCTTGGCTAAGTTTACGGCTTCGTCTTCACTGACATCCTCTACTTCTTTATTATTATCGATATTGTCGTCGCAGTCCTGATCTGAGTCTTCAGTAATGGATTGATTGGATATATTGTCAGAAGAAGTATTTCGCCTCAAAAGAGCTGAAGGTTTATCGTTGAGACCCAACTCAGTGTTGTTAACGTCTATAATATTCTTAGCGAAAGCGGTTCCGAAAACACTTTTAATGTCTTTCAATGGATTTGAGTCTAAAAAAGATTGACTCAAAGATGACATCGATTGTGACATCATTTGTGGCATTCCAGACATCGACATCGGAGGGGTTGACATCGGAGTCAAATTTGTAGGCGATTGAGAGCCAGTAGGGGGTTCTATTGGTGGGTGAAATTTATCAAGGTGTTCGGGAACGGGATGCGGATTCATCTTAATGTGAGGGTATTTTGCTTTATGTCTCTGGAAATGGACTTTTAGATTGCCTTTAGTTGTGAACCGATTGCCACAAATATTGCATTTGAAGGGACGTTCCCCAGTATGGGACCGGATGTGGATTTGCAAAGCTGAGTCACTGCCAAACACTTTTCCGCAAAACTTACACCTGTGCCGATACATCGGGTCTTCTTTTCCATCTTTGGTTTTTCGAAAGCTCAAGAAGTCTGAACCACCCATTCCTGCGATTCCATTCAATAGAAAGGATCCGCCGGACATTGTATTTTGTAGAGCCTGTTCTGTGTGTCTTTGAAGTAGTTCCAGAGTATTTGGCTCATTAGAATCGGGTGATAGCGGCTCTTCCAAAGGTGATGACCTGTCTTTCAATTGAGGAATAATTGGTTGATCCGTTCCCTCTTTTGAATGAAGTGATTCTAACACAGAAGAGCCGGGAGTGGTTACATTTGCTGAAGAGAGCGGTGGACTTTTTATGGGAACGGAGAGAGGTTTGGAAGGTGTCGGTGGAAATGCTGATGAAGTTGATGGCTTTTCGGCAGTGGATATGCTCTGACCTTTTTCTTTGTCGGGTGTCGTTCTCTCCGGAGGTGTATTGGGCTGTAGAAGTGACGGAACCAACATTGGAGTCGGAATCTGAGGCGTTGTCTGTCCAGTGCCTGAGATTTGTGACTGTAACTGATGAATGACGTGAAGTAACATCATTTGTTGTTGTTGTAAATTGAACAAGGTAGACTGTAAAGCCGTATTAGGTAAAGCTTGAGGTAAGAGATCGGGTGCCGGTGGGTGTTGTGCCACCGCTACTGATGTGTTCTTTAGGGATTCGATTACTACATTGGTGTCCGACAATGACAGTGGTGGTCCGGCAAAGGGCCAGACACCTGCGGTTGGCGCTATTTGTTTGAGTCTATTTTCTGGCGAATCGTTATCTGTTTCGCAAACTCTACTCAAAGTCTGTTCGCTTTCACTCTTCTCTTCCCGAATGTTATCAAAAATTTGCGGAAATTTGGTCTCTCTTTCTTCCTCCTCTTCCATGTCTGAGTTGTCATCACCCTCTTTATCTTCTTCCATGTCCTCAATTACATCTTCGTCTTCTTTATTGACAGTTTGTTGTTGAGGTAGAGGTAGAGACTGTTCTATTTTTTCAATCGGTGTCTTTTTAATGCAGTCTTTTTTATGGGACAGAAAATGTGAGAGACCTAAAAATTCTTGCCGACAATTGCCACAAATATGAGCATCGATTGGACTTTCTCTTTCTTCTTCTTCCTCCTCATTATCAACGGTCAGTGATTTCGGACCTGAATTCGTGAAAATAAAAAAAATAATTAATTAATTGTTAAGAAATTAATTAACTTTTCTATTAAATCGATTAAAATAGTAGTAATAAGAATGAAAAAAGAGGACAAATAACTCAAATCAGAACTAATTTGGTTAGAATTGGAGTAATGGAAGAGTTTTGATAAACAAACAAATTAATAAATGTTGGGAAGAGAACTGTGCACTCGGGCTGAGCGCTCAGAATTGAAAATTTCTAATATTATTACTAATATGTTATGTTAGAGAATAAGTTATATTGCATTTTGCAGATTGAGTAATAAATTGTGTTATATGTGTATTGCATTACAAATAGAGTCGGATAGCATCCCATGTATTGGATTTGCGAGAGAATGATGGACGGATCGGACCTAAAGGAGCTATTAGAGCGGATTTGGAGCTACGTTTTCCCCGTACGCCAATCCATCAGACAGATTGAAGCAAACGGCAAAAGTATATACACTTATATTCTCTATGTATGTAATGTCTGTGCACTGCATCTCAACTTATATTTGACTATTTGAATGGTGAGTCTGAGGTCAGCCTTCGATATGCATTTCCATAGAGCCATACTCTATTAGGTTATGGATGTTATGGAAGTATACTTTACTTATATATTGTGTACTAATGTTGGCAGTCATTCATATATAATATTAGAATTTGAAAGCTTTTCTCAATATCGATGATATCCATCCATTTGGTGAACACTTTCACTCAATACTCTTCCCCTCTTTCTGTCAGTGTTTGAGAGCCACTACTACTAGATTTGTGACCCTTTTCTCTGACAAATATTTTTGGCTTTTATCCGAAATTAATTTATGGAATGAAATCTCTGACAAAAGTATAGAACCAACGAATAAATAACTAAAATCATCACAAAATCATAGGCCAGTCATATGTAAAAACATTTTATTATTTGGTATTCGAGTATTTAATACAAATTATAGTTGTCTGGTATTTGACAAATAAATCTAATTAAAAGCATTTGTGTTATTCATGTTATTATAGTCGGAGCGCACGACTCGTCTTTACAAAAGACTCGGGTCTAATATTTAGCGCAAAAATGTTGAGAAATATAATGCGTTTGTTTAGATTCATATGTCATCTCTTATTTGATTAATTAATCAATTAAACAGAAACTTATGTAAAGTTTATTTTTGAAATACCCATCACAAAAGTCAAAACAAATATATTTTATATCTGTTTTTCAATTGAGTTTATTTTATTAAAATAATTTCAATTGATTTTTGTCTCTCCCTGTGCTCTACTCTCTTAAAAATCAAACAAAATCCTTTCCAAATGATGAGGGATTATAACCATATATTTGTTCAAAAACTCATTAATAATTTGTTTGCATTGAAATCTAAATTTAAAAATTTTACATTAAATCGTTGCAAACACTGGGATTACTTGCAATTTATATTATATTAAATGTTTATCAATTTTCTAAATCAAATTAAAATGAAAAATTCATTCCTTGCAAAAGAGGGGAAAATTGAAACAAAGATGTATTTGAAAAGTTTAATGCATCGAAAAGCTTAACAAAAATATAGCATCAAATAGACTATCGTTTTATGTGTTTATTTTAAAGCCTGAAATAATACTTTCCGGCAAAACACTGCAAACAATAAAATGATTAGATATTACGGTATATAAACTCAGATTTTCAGTTAACCTTTCACAAATATATATTTGAGAATACATTACATAACAAATATTGAAGCAGTGGTTGAGAGCAGTTTTATAAAAAATTGTGAGTCATATCATAACTCGACCATTCAGAGCACTGGTGGATCTGCGCTGCTCAATAAAGATGTTGGTATTAACCATAATCATAACTTAATATCAGACATATTGAGGCGGTATTTGAAGGATGCGCTGCGCAAAACTTAGTTTTAATATTAGGAGTAAAAACATTTTTTGATATTTTGGGTGTTTTGGGTGTCAACTATAAAACTGAACAAAATTTTTATTCTCTAATATATTCTCTAATATAGAGCTCGAAAATAAAATTCTAGAGAATTAGATTCACAAAAGTTATATCAAATATTTAAAGTTTTTTCAGTTTTTAAATGAAAATACAAAAGAGAATAGGAATAAGAGAAGAGAGAAAGAGAGAGAACACAGAATGAGCACAGAATGAGAGAGAATTGGAGTGTTTTGCATATTGTATGTGATTATGCATTCGCTTCATTAAACACTTAATGAGTTTATGCATCGGCTGTACATTCAATGCAAACGCCAGTAATCCTGCGTTTTGTGCAAACCATTGCCACTGGTATGGATAGGAACAGCACTAATATACAGAGAGCACTGGTATGGCATAAACTATTGCACTAAAAATGAATTTGCTTCGGAATGCAAAAAGGAAAATAGAAATGATGCAAATTAACATAGTTTGGAGCATAGGCTGAATCAGCACAATATCAACTAAAATAAAGCTAAAGTCTCTCCAAAATAAAGTTAAATGCAATTGAATGTGTAAAGTGTTAAGTCTGACAACAGTGAGAGACTATACATAAAAGCAAATTTCTTACGCCTTCGAGCCTTTATCAATAACTTTAGTAATTAAATGCGACGAAAAACTGCACAAAACAGTACCGATAGACGAGTGGATCACAAAATCGTTATACGCTTTAACTCCAGATATGCTTTGCTTTATGTAAACTACAATAAGTAAAGAATACTCCAATAGACTGGTGATGGAGAGAACACAACATGAGAGCACTACCGTTTGCCAGATATGCATAATTTAATCTCTTCAAGTTATGCCTTGGCTTAACTAGAGCACTGGCCTTATATATATATCCCTTTTTAATTGATCAAAAGGCATATCATAATTGTTAATCAAAGCGATATATTTAACTCAAAGCAAAAACTTATTTTGTATTTTATTCTGAGCACAAAAAAAATATTTATCATTCGCTAATTTGAAGGCACGGCTCACATAAACCTTTTTATTTTTTAAATCAAACCTCCAGATAAGGAATGACTGATAATTTTTTTCAGTAAACTTCTCATTAATAATCATTTTTTACACCAAATAATTACGAAAATTAATGCCAAATAAAAGATTTTTCATTTTGAATAAGTGGTGATTGAGGGACGACATAATGGCAGTGGAGGACCAAAAGAACATCTATTATATGCGATCCTTTCATTTTTTTAAAAGTTCAAAAATGTGTATTTGAAAGCCTATTGTACTAACAATGCTTTCAAGTGGCGGTAGAAGCGACACATTCATCCATCTGGTCATCAGCCCTCTGAATAGCCCCACATAAGAATAAGTGCCGAACCAAAATCTCCCCCGAAATAATTTTTTATGGTTTTGACTATTTTTAACAGAAATACATTTTGTTGTAAAAATTTATGTCTTATACTATGCTTTGCTTATTGCGTAAGAGCTGAACGACACACACGTTGTCTGACAAGAGCTGACCCAACCATCGATCGATATATGGCTTCGCTTTGAAAAATACTAGAAATGGCTTGAGTTCAGGTCATGCGTTTTGGGAGACATCACTTGCTATGTGTGTGTGTTGAGCATTGAAAGTGGAAGTGTTCTGGTATAGCCCTACCATGGCTATGGTAGGCTCTATGGCTCTACCATAAGCTTGAAATAATATTCTATAACGCAATTCATTTTGAGCCGAATCTCAGTTACATTTCTCACTGTCAAACATTAGTCACTGGCATATGCCGTACGTATGCTCTACTAAATGCCACCTTTGGCTACAGTCCAACAATTCGGTGCACAATAAGAGACCACATTTAGCTGTCGTCCACTCATCTATCTCTTTGCCAGAAATGCATATTTCATTTGAATAACTTATATATCATTTCTTATTTGAAAGAACTTTTGCTTATAATTCGTTTCGAGTTTATATTCAAACCGAAAAAATGGCAAAACTGTTGTGAAAAGACTATTGAAATACTGATTAACTCAATGGAGTAAATGTTGTAAACATTGTTTGAAACAACAAAAACTAATTCAGGAACTCAACGGCAAACTATAAAAAACAATCTAATTATTCAAAGTCTGGGTTTTCATGAATTAATGACTCGATGATAATCGAGATATTCTGGTAATCAATAGAAAGAGTACATCAAATAATTGCAATACAAATAAGATTATGAGCTGACATTTAAACAGGTTTAAGATGAGGGCAAAACTGAAAAATTGCCTTGTTTATTAAGAGTCAAGAAAATGTTGTGACTGAGAGGTCAGATTATATGAGATTTTTTGAGCGACAATATAAAGATATTCTTTGTTCAAAGGCTGTCATTTGGTTGAGCGCTGAGTTATCGCAATTGTCAATGGCTTAGTTGGCCTTTCAAGAAGCCATTAGATGACACTCTGAGGCAAAGGCGACCCAAATGAGTTAGTGTTGCGTTAGGCGGCACTGGCACTCAAATTACCCTCATTAGATCACCTTCAATTGACAAAAACCAGATCCACTAAAATAGCAGTGAAAATGTCTGCTAAACAATAATAATAAGCCTCTGATAACGCCTAACGTTTGACTCAATTATTATATTGTAATAAACAATAGATATATCTTAAGAACCAAAAAAACATTTTTCTCTCAAACAAACAAAAAAACAATAATAGACTAAAAAGAAGAGCAGAAAAGATAATCGACTCTCTATTCACTCGATTATTGTTTTTTTCTTCAGAGAATATAAAACAGGAAATAAAAAGTGAAATAAAATGATAGGTATATTAAAAATGGCAAAAATGATTTGGACTCAAGACTTCTGTCTAAACGTATAACTAATAGAAAATAAATGGTATAAAAAATGTTGAGCTCGAAAAACACATAATGGGTTCCACTTGTGTTATCATTTCCCACGTTATCTCAATTTCTATTTTACACAATAACCAAACCAAATAAAATCACGTTTACATTCATGTTTGGAAAAAACTCTTTGAATTATTTCAATCTTTTTCTTTGAGAGAATATATTTCTATTCTTCGAGTTTTCCGTTTTTTAGTCTTATTTGTGAGTAAAACAGAAATAGTTTTAAATTTGAATCTTTTTTACTCTTTTTTTGGCTGAATTGTTGAATGAATCAGAAGATCATTCACTTGTGTTTGAGTGCAGAAGTGGTTAATAATTATTTTGAAAAAGTTCACTGAAGAAGAAGTCTTTGACACTTCTTATGTTAAGTGCGTTAAAAAAATTCTTTTAAATCAAAAATAAAGAAACAAAAGAATGAAACCATTGAAGAGATTGCAATAAGAATAAAATTAGTGAATAAATGTCTCGTATTATCTTTAGTTATAGTTAAGGTTGTATTGGATTAGATTGAGTGCATCATCACATCATCATCTGATCACTTGTGTTGTGCAATACTTCACTGTATATAATGATAAACTACTTGTCAGACATGGGAGTATTGGTGAGCGCTGTCTTATAGTTGCCTGAGTTGTTGTCTGTAACTGTGTATGAGTGGTGAGACAAAAAGCCATCTCTCGTCTACTACTAGAATGGTATGAAAGCCAGTGTCAAACCTCCCATCTCTTCACAAACTGTCATTCAATAATTGGTGCGAAAACTAGAACTCAAAGATTGTGAGTTTGAGCGACGAATTGGTAGATCTCATAAAATGCTTTATGGCTTATAAGATGGACAGCGCTTTTCGCCCAAATGTCAAACAATTTTCTGCTTTTTTAGAGTGTCTGACACTCAGTCAGAGCGATGCCATTGAATGCCATATTCTTTTATACATTAGTTGAGTTGGAGAGTAATGTCTTGCTTTAAGTCGAAGAGGCAGTCGAAGCCTCAAACTTGGATACCAGAGATGAGATGTGCGCTCAAAAAGAATATGTGACACTTGGAGGGGAATGACAACCGACATAACCCAACTCAATGACAGAGACAACAAAAGTCAAAGTTAGGCAACAGAGTAGAGGATAGAGAGAGACACGAGTAAAACGATTCAAAGGAAATACTTGACTAAAAGCACACATTTATTGATTAGTTATTGGAAATGAAGAATAAAGAGAAGGCATTGAATCCATTGCAACGACAGCTCCAATAGTTTTCAATACTTTTTGTACTCCAAATACAACAGCGTTTTGACGAACGACACAAACAAACTATAAGCAAAAGTTTCATTTCAGGAAAATGACTTTCTTTCTGACTACCAGTGCTATCAGGATGTAGGACACATCGACTTAATGTAATTTGATGGCCACCGACCCAACAGACCCCACTTTGGCGACAGTACAGCATAACTGCATTTCCATCAAAACAATAATAATTCGATTTCTGTCTCTCTCTTTAAAAGACATGAAAATAATGATAAATAAGTGTTTTGATCGCAAAACTGATTCAATCAAATTTCTCTAATGCTTTCAAAAGCCTATGAAAAATGAGAACACTTTTCAAATTCAATCAATATTTTCAGTACTTTTGTTGATTTCGTTCAATAAAATGATTAATATTTCATTTATTGTTTGAAATTCGCAAAACTCGAGAGACGTTTCAAAAATAAAAAAAATGTTTCAAATGTTTTTATACAATAAATTCAATATAAAAAAATAGTTTATAAGAGAAATCAAATTCCTATAAAATGTTAAGAAATTGTGAATACATTTCACTGATTAGAACTTAATTGAGTGAAATATATTTGATTTAAATTTGATTTTATTCATTCATTTTATTCATATAATTCAAACGCAGAAAACATAAAACTATTGAAATATTTGAGAGAAAGACAAATATTTTCCATTTAAATGAAAAACGAGTCAAATGTTATGAATAGTGGAGAAAAACAATGGCAAACATTTTGGCATATCATACATATCAGGCATATTTTGCAGTGATTAAGGCCATAAATGTATCCGAGCAGCGCTCATAGGCACTCATTCGCTCAGATAGCTGTCTGGGAAGAGTGGCGGAGAGAGCAGTCATATATATATTTGGCATACATTGACATTTGGATAATAGACTGGTAGGTCTGATGCCGTCATCAATAATAATCTTTCGGCTTATATATTATGAAAGACTAGTAACTAATATATGATTCAAATGCTGTTCATAGTTGTCAGTGGCCTGCAATCTGAACAGCTCTACAGTGAACAGTGCCTGCCAGCCCCTCCACCCGTTGCACTCATGTCGCTGTTAACATTTGTGACCTTCCACTAAATATTTCGCGTCTAGTATTTACTGAATGGGGAAACGCTGTGCACATCATTTGACGCGAACTCATCTCCGCATCTGATCTGATGCGGCAGTCGTTCCCTTTTCTATTTACTATTAATATGGATGTGACGCCAACTGAACCCCAAATAAAATAGTTATTTAGAGTTTAGGAGCAATGATAAGGGCTTTGGTTGTGATGAGTGCGTGACTGGGACTCAATGGGTCTGACTGGCGATTGACTGCACAGCGGAAAACGTGTTAACCTTTACGCCCTTTAAGATTAGACTCCGTGTTCGCAGATATATATTCTATTAATATAAAAATTTATTGCATAACACTCTCGACAGTTATTACATTAGTTAACCCAATCAGATGTAAATCCATTTGAGAGCAAACAATAAATATAAATATTTTTGCTTTTCTTTTAAAACAATCAAAACAACCGAATACTTGTTGTCATGAATTTGTAATCAAATATTCGGCAAATAATTGAATAATTTTCGGTTTTATAATCAATTAAATTGATTTATAGACCTCTTTATTATACGAACATTTGCTTTGAAGTCAATTATTTTTCAAAATTCATTAAAATTAATTAAAAACAATTTTTTTTGAGTTTAAATGGATTTTTTGCGGTCGATCTCATTTACATCAATGGAAATTTCATTAAAATATTTAACAAAAATAAAGAGAATTATCTCTGAATATTAATTGCTTTAATAATTGCCAAATATATATATATTTAATAACAAAAATTTTAATATAATTTTAAATTAAAATAATTTTGAAAAATAACAAAAGTTTTCTTATTGTAATTGTTTTGCAATTATTATATTATTGTCTGACTTTTAAATTACTGCAAATTTCGCTAAAAATAGCTGAGAATCTCTTTTCTGAATAGTTTTGAAGTCTTGAGAATAAAACATTTTGATTGTCATAAAATTGTCTGCAAAATAGTTAAGCAAATTGTTTGACAGATTAAATGTTTAGATAGACTCAAAATATTTTCATAAATTTTGTGCAATAATTCTAAAAAATGTCTTTCATTACTGATTGTAAAAATAGATATTATTTAATCGAGATCATAAGATAGAGGTGTCTAGTTGCATTTTTCAATTAGAATGACATGGATATTATGTCGTGTAGATGAGTAAGCTAATTTAACAAATGAGTCAGAATATTTTCTTTCAGAATTGATTACAGAATAGCTCTTCCAAAGTAAACAATAAATATTTGACTCATTTTAATGAATATTCGGTGGAAAACAAATTGTAATAAACAAAAGCTATTTATTTTGGGAGTCAATCAAATCGATTGTCATTATTATTAAGTTTTATAACTGATTCGGAAAACAACTCGGATTGCATTAGGAATGCATTCCTCGGTATTGCCATTCAATGAATGAATAACACAATAAATATAATACAATACAAACGACTTTCACTAATATTTTCCGAATCAATGGAAGTCAAGTCTGCAAAATAAGTCCAAATGGTTTGATGTATATACCAGTGAAGAGCCATATATTCAAATAAACTGAGATTATGGCCAATAATAACAAAAGTGTAAGTAAAGTATGAGTTTTGCGAAACATTATAACAAAACAATGTGAGTGAGGGGGCGGAGGGGAAGGCGTATTCGGTAAGCATTGAGTCCAAAGCTATAGTTATCAGAAGCAATTTGCTGTGATTTTAGTGTTGGCAGCATTGAAATAGCGAAGATTGTTTGTTATCTGTGCTCTACTATTATTGCTGGTGGCGGTCGAGCCTAAGATATGATAGAAATTGTTTCACTTATATTCAGTTCCAACAAATATATAGATGTATAATATATGGCGCGTAAGACCAGTGAATGTACTTAATTCAAGTGCATATCAATATAAATGGTGCAATACGTGATATAAAAGTACACATAAGTCTAGAAATCCTCCCTTTCCATGTATCCCCTCTAACGATAGTTAATAAAGCAAAAGATTGTTGTATTGCTTTACCATTGCCTCTGCCATTGACTATTGCCTTAGTATTTGAGAGCATTCCGTCAACAAAATGAGTAATAACTAAAGCGTTACACATCTGCCCGAATGGAGCATCTATTGGGCGCATCCATATTACAAGCCATAATAGCGATGCTCAGGGCTTTACATTTCTTTTTGTTTGGTTATGAATAATTAGATACATTCTGTTCGGTCTCTTCAGTGATCAACTTCTTGTGCGCCACTCTATCATACGCTTCAATAAAGTTTTCATAATAGCTGTGCTCTGTGTCTCTCCTCCACCAAAGTTTAACTTATATTCAATTGGAAAGCATCTCTCTTTCTCTTAGGGACAGAGCTCTATGAGCTGAAAGAGAGTAGGAGCCACTGACTTGTGTCGAAGCGAACTCGTGCGCCACAATTCCGTAATTTTATGCTTAAGCCTTACAATTAATAACCTTTCATATATGGAGAACTCCGGCTCTCCTATGCGAAAAGTTTTAGACAGAGATTATTTGATTAAAATGATTGCACTACTATTTATGCGGAGCACAGTTATAAACGATTGCAATAGACTTCTCAAATAAATTACTTTATAACTAAGGCTCCGGTTATAGCGATTCGTTTCAAACAATGAATAATAAGTTATTCTGTGCTTCATTTCTATCGTTTCTATTCTCATAATCTTTTTTGATTATAGTTTTATTCCTCTCCTCCGCTATGACTCCATAAGCGACACAATTTTGAGCAAAACTATTGACTCTTTTGCAACCAAAGAAAATCCAATCTAATTATGACCAAGTTTATTAGTGCTCGTTAGTGATAAGCTTTTTTCAACAAATTCTTGTTAAATGATTCAAATATTAAATTTTGAAATTTATAAGACTTTTTTCATTAATCCTTTTGGAATGAACTCAAAAATATTAATATTCTGTTTAACCATTTGGTAAAAGATATCTCTAATAATGAACTGATATCTTATGAGTTAATAAATCTTTAAATTAAAGAAAAATGAATTTTAAAATAACGAAACATATTCTGATTAATTGACTGATTATGAATGGCATTGATTGGGAGTGTTGTGTCTGTCCCCTTAGATAAAACACGTTTAGCAAACATTTTTTTCATTGGATTTTTATGAAATTAGTAATAAAGTACTTCACTCAGAATATTTAGACTAAATATTGATTCCTTTCGGAAAAAATTTGAAAATTTTTAAAAAAGAGAAAAACTAATTAAAAATCTTTTGCTTCAAAAGTCGATATTATTTCTGATTCCAAGCAATAAATTTTGTCAAAAGAAAAACTTTTTTTTCAAAATTGAGTTTTAAATGAATTTTTGTCTCAATTCTTATAACATATTAAATCTTTGAATGAATGAGTTTTGATAAACATTAAAGTTTTCTTAATTTAGTTCACTTTTTTATGTCGAAAAAACATATATTTTCCTCCTTTGAAAGCATAGGTATGAGCGCTCAGATCAAGCTTTGAGATACCTTTCTGTTTAAGATTATTTCTAAATTATTTAAATTTTTTGATTTTGTGGAAAATTCAATATTAATTTGCGTCACTTCGAGATTAGTTGAATAATTATAAAATGATAAGACCTTAGACTCCAATTACTGAAAAACATTTTTTTTGCACACAAAAAAATGATCAAAATCTTGAAAAGGGATAGAATAATTCACATCAAGAAAAAGGTTATTTTCAAATGATTTTTGTCTGAAATCAAACATTTATTCTTTATATATGTTTTCTTTAATTTTTGTTTCACTTTCTGAACATTTGGTCCAAATATATGCAAAGTTAACGATTCGTAATTGAGTTTTGATTTTTCTTATTTTAAAGTTTCGCTCAAAAAAATTGATTTTTATTGATAAATTAGATTTTAGGACATTTCATATGTATTTTTATGTATGACTTCTTCAACAAAATATATATAAATTGGAATCAATAAAAAGATATAAAAAATAAATATATAAAAGGTATATAAATGTAAGCCTAAAAATGCAATCTATCAATAATGCCATTAATAAAGATATAAAATTGCATTTTCTTTATGGAAAGGAATGTTCCCATCCGTAGAGAGCAGATAATATGTTGCAAAATTTGAAAAAATAAACTAGTTTAATATCGCAATTAAAATAGATTTATTACACCCGTTGGCAATATTTTTCACAACATATCCAATAATAAAGAGTGGCCTCTAATGTCGGGACAATCGGTGACAATGATTGCGATGAACACCACTTATTATCAATTGTCATGAGTTACACAATTTATGGCACAGACTTTTTAAAAGGCAAAACACATTTTTGTTAAAGTAAAGACTTTTTATATAAAACTTGAATTCAATTTTTATGCATTAAATTAGAGTTTTTGAGAAAAAAAACAAAATAAGCCGAAAGTTAAAGGAATTGAAAAAAATGTTTTGCTATTAGATTTCAAGGGCTCTAAATCTTATAATTAGATTTGGAAATGATGTGAGACTTCTCTCAAATTTTTAATAATAATAAAATACATAAACCATTACATAAAGACATAAAGAAAACGCTGAGATATTAACTTTGCTGTGCAGGAGAGCAGAACCAGTTATAATTAAGCGAGCATGATGATTTCATTTAAAATTATATTATCGCATCAGCTGACCATAACAAGCAAGTTTAATTCGCATTTTGAATAATTTATGGTAATTATGAATTTTAATGTGAAAGTCGGATTATATCAAATAAAATTAACCAGGATCTTAAACAGCCATTAAATTTAAGATTTATAACCGGACAAGAATTTGCATAAAATTCACTTTCATTAGTGAAACTGAAATAACAAATATTGAAAAGCCATCGGTTGTCATATTAAGAATTCATATGAAGACATCTGTACTCATTGTAGGGTACGAGTGAACAAACAGCTGACCGACTGTATAACACAATTCCGTAAAGAATATAATTTAAAAAATAATGAGATTGTATATAAACCAAAGCCCTCCACAAATAACATACGCAGAGGAGAGTGAGAGCGGCTAACATTTGAAGGAGTGTTGGACCGACTGAGTGTTCGCCTGTAATAACGGTTTTATGCCTCATAAAAGAGGCCAATAATATATAGATATATAAAGAAAAAGGCGAACACAGAATACGCTTAAAAGGCTTCGGGAGATAAATAAATTGTTCCCATTTCTAAGAAGCAAACTTTTATGGGCAGCTCATGTTTGCTCGTCTTTGTCGACATAAACGCATCTTTGTTTCACTGCATGCATCCCATGTCACTCAGATTCGTACAATCCTCCTGTTCTTTATGTGTTCCCCTAAAGAGACAGAGCGAAAACTTATGGCAAAAGTTTAGCCAAAAATAATTATTGCCATAAAATTCTGGTTTTTTTCAGAAATAGATATATTTTCCAACATTTAATTCATTGTCTTTCGGTGTGTGTCTATTGTAGGGAATAAGTCCTGACTGTCGGTGCAATAAATAAAATTTGAAAATGTTTTAGATTTAGCCTTATTTAGCCTAAAGAAAGCAAAAGTGCAAAGAAGTGCAAATGCTTTCAATAAGAATTTCTTCTTCTAATTGAATGCTGAGATTTAAGAGAGAAAAGTAAGAAATTACTAAATAAAAAAAGTTTAGTTTATTTTTTTGGAATTCACACAACTTTTGGGGGAAATATTCGATAAAATCTTTGTATAAAAGGCTCCCAAACTCTATGACAGACATTAATCTTTTAATTAAGATAATGGCATAAAAATTGTTGCTTTAATAAGAATAATATTGAATTGGATTTCTGGATATAAAACGTTTTTTACAAGAAATATGTACTTAAAATATATTTGACGACTGAGAATAAAAATCAATTAAAATCAACAAAAATTCCTTTAAATAAAATAAAAGAGTGAGTCGTAAAAAATCCTTTGAGAAAAATCTGATAATTTGTTATCTTATAAGAGAAATGAGTGGAAAAATAATTAATAAAAAGAACTCAAATTAAATTTAATAAATAAAATATGTATTGACATCAGATGAGAGCGGTTCGGCTGTCGTTCCACTGTCTGGACGAAGGACATGATATGAACTTGTTTTATGTGAAGAGCACCAGAAGAGAAAAATGAAGAAATTATGTGCAATACGATTAAGATTTTCAAAATAGATTGTTTGCCACTAAAAAGATTTAGAGGAAAATTATCAGTCGCTCTGTTTTTTGTATATACAGTATATGACAGATAAAAACTGGTAACCAAATAACGTTAATAGTATTGTGTTGTGTTGGCCCTCTTCACCAGACCCTCTGTGTTGAGACTAAAAATTTGTTATTAACTTTTTATGCCTTTTCGTCTCAAATATGCCAAAAAGTTTTGGGCAAAAATTTGTTACTAAAAACTTAGTTATATGTCTCCGTCGGTGACGAATATTTTTCAAAAGTAAAAATTTAGAGAAGACAGAGAGCCTGAGAGAAGAAGCAATAAATTTGTGAGCTGTGAGCCCTCCCAAACAAAAATTGCATCTCTTTTGGCTTTCGGTTGAGTCAATGCAATAAATCTTATGATCCATAGCGCAGATCAAGTGCTTGAGAGCCACACATATAATAAAGTTAAATGACATTAGATTATTAGCAAATCTCATATATGAACACAAATAATATATTTTTAGTGCCAAACGTTGAGGTAATTGTTACAAATGTCATCTACTATTTGATTGGCCACCACATCAACAGCCATATCCTTTGTGATGATCTTTATATCTGAAAATCTGGTTGACATTAGATATTATCGGTTGTGACACAATCACTGAACCCTTAATATAATGTGTGATATATTTGTAGATCAAGACATAGATCCCAATCAAAACAAATTTTGCCCCAAATTATTGTTGACTGCGATATAACTCAATATTAATGTATTTATTAATATAAATGATAGCCTCTTATGTCTGACTTATAGATTACAAAACAAAATCTATGTATTAATTGCATAAAAATCACTCGACTTATGACAGAAAATATGTCTTTCATGTCATTAGGTTTTCTTCTTTGACTTTGTTTGGCAGCAAAAGAAGAGGAGTTGATATGAGTAGGAAAGCCATTAGTTTTGAAAATGTTTTCATATCAGTTTCCAAAATGAAATATGAATGGAGTCTATGAAGAATCGCTAACTTTCTAAATATAAACATACAATTAAGTGAATAGTCGCGACACAACCAATCATTTTTCTCTGTCATAATTTATTAAACTTGTAAAAACACTGAATTATGTACACAATTCTAGTAATCAGTTTTATTGTTTATTATTTCAGAGGACATTAAATTAGTTTAGAGATCAGAACATTTTATTTGGAGCCTTTAAAAAACGCCTAAAATTTCTTACTAAACATTTTGATAAGTTTTAACTTAAATGGTTTATCTTTTTCTTCGAGACTTTTCTCAATTAATTCTTATTATCTGAGCAGCAATTTTGAGAGCAATTATATTTAGTCTTTAATAGTCCTGACATAAGATTTTTTTGCACTTATCTCTGACTGACTCCCAATATAATAGTAATTTCATTCAAAAGTAATGAATTGGAATCAAAGCGTTACTTCTTTTTCTCTGATAATAAAATTTTTTAAATTTTTAAAAATAAAATTTTATTTTAAATCTATTGCTATCAATAAATGAAATAACCAGAACCAATTGAAAAATTTAATCGCAATTTGATATTTTTTCAAAGAAATTGATGACTAAATTGAGAAGTTGTGTCTTGCAATTAATTTAAAATTTCAAATGAACTTTCACTCTTGAGTTTAGTCTAAGAAAATGTTTGAAATTAGTGCTAATCTTTTGAATACAATTCATTTATGGGCTAAGGATTTGGAGAATCTTAAAAATCTGTGAGTTGTTGTCAATGGTAGACATTATTCACATCAAGGGCTGGCTTTGCCTCTAGTTTTCAGCTCCTCTTTATTAACACTCGAAGAAAGTGTTTTCTGGTCTAAAAACATCTCAAGAGATAATTTCAAGAAATAAAGAACTCATTTTCATTAGATGTGACGGTAAGGCGATGCCAATCATTAGCATCAGAGGAGTAGCGCTTCATAAACAGTAGACAAACAACACCTCTGACATAATTTGACACAAATCTGCTCCAGACGTCAAAAACAAAATATGCTTTCACTTCATATATTATTATTCATTGAAATAACGGACCGATTATTTTGTGACAAAGTTTTTATTTACTTCATAGTAAACAAAGTCATTAAAAACCGAAGCAATCGTTTAAGCGGTTTATTTTGAGGACAGAATAGAAAGCAAAAGAAAAAGAAGAGAAAGAATGTGAAAATCAATAGTTTTTCAATGTTTCAGATGTGATGTAAACACAATATTTGCTGAAAGTGTTGTTTTTTAATATCTTATAAAAAGTTGAGTCGAAAGTGAATTCCGTTAAAAGCGGTCTTATTTATGGATTGGTTGCGAAAAATATTCTCGGAGTTAGACTTTTGAGTCGCAAAATAAGATCATAAATCGTTTTAAGGATTATCCCCACAGCCTATGCCACGCATAGGTTGACCCTAAAATTGATATTGATATAAGTCTGTGTAAATGGAAGTGCTTTACAAAGAAAAAGACTTTTCATCATCCAAATGATCTTAACTGTGGCTCTGGTGTTAGCATATCATTGCCATCACTGCTATCATTGCAACACAACTATTATCTGAGCCGAAGAGCAATAAGTATGACAACAAAAAAGCGTATTTTAACGAAAATACACTGACAACCAAACAGACCAAAGCTTAGCTATAATTTTACATAACTTTTAGAGTTATAGCACAGCATAACTCTGTCAAAGATGTGTCGCTCTCCACATCTTTCCACTGTTTTAAGTAATATTTGTATTGAGTCACGACTTGAGTATTATATTAGAGTTAAATCGTCACTATTTTTATATAAATTATTGCAATTAAGTGTTTTTCTAGAATATTATCGTAAATATCATCTGAAATATCGTCTCAAATATCATCTTAAATACCATCAAGAACAATTCTAAAGAGAATAATCTATTTTTTAAACCAGTAGTAAAGTTAAAGAAAATAGAGTTTAATTTTGGTTAAATATATGTATAATTCTCTCGTCGACTATTCTATTGCATAGTAGAGAAAGACAGCTCTGTATAGATGATAGAGATTAATAACTCAGCTTTTCTACTGTTTTTTCTACTCAGAGTCTAACGAATCTGTTCACAAACGTTGGACTCAATTCTTACGTAAGAGAACTGGCGTTTTAGCTCCAGTTCACAATGGCTTAATCCTAGAGCGTATGTATCTGTGCTCTCTCTCCTCTCTCTCGGGGCCATTCTTTTAATTTTCTAATTGGACTCTCTATACGATTGCAATCTTTTATAAGTATATAAATTAATGAGAAGAATATGAGAGGAAAAATGATTCCTCTTTTTTCAATTAATAATAAGAGCTTTCGTTTACTTATTTGTGTTTCTTTTGCTCCCATTCTTGAGATAAGTATCGAAAGAATATCACAAAAGGGATACAATTGATATCATTTATGAATAGAAATATAATATCTCTGTTAAGGATATAAAAAATCCATTGCAATCACTTAAAAATATTCAATGGCTATTGAACAGTATATTTGTGCTGCCCAGTGCTCAGTCAAGATTTTATGGGTATTTGAGTCAATAAAGTGAAATATGAGCGGAGAGGAAGAATTGGCGCAATACTGGAACTGCACAGTATATCAAATATATCACAATAATAGATATATCACATTGTGTTAGAACAGCAGCCATACTATCATTGAGTGTATCTCCAGTTCCAACAGTGACAGCACGTCTGAAGACATCATTGGCCACATTTATAACTATTTTCTCACTCAATGAATCTAACTTTTTTTGAGCAATTGTTATGTGTTCTCATAATGTGATGCATTCACAGCTCCGGCATCGCATGTGTGCCCACTCGACCCTCGGATGCATTTAGGCATTAGAGCCATTGCCAGAGCACTTCAATACTTCATACGACACATTACATAACAAAGACATCAATTTATATTTGAAAAAAGAAAATACATCTAAAAAGAAAATGATATGCCTGTGCTTAACAGAGAGAAAGTGCTTTCTCACTGGATTCCTGTGCCCGCATCGCCTGCACCACTGATGGCCTCCACCACTATTCATATTTGTCTGATAAATGATTTGTCAGCTCTTTTCTGATAGTTTTCGACTATATTTTTATTCTTTGCGTCAAAATAAAGATTCATTTAATTGAATGGAAAAGAAGATAATTAATCACTTGTTTGCAGAGCCAAGAGATGGATGACTACATTATTATTATATAAGAGCTAATTGTGTTCTCATAATAATAATAATAATAATAATTATAATAATTAGTCCAATAATATAGTATATAATATTGAGATAATAAATATTAGATAATAAGAGCGATGTTTCGTTCAATCAATTAGTTATGCGACGAACGTAAAGCTCCGGCTTTTAATTTTGACGTTAAAGAGTCTCATATTATATCCATAATCCAAACTCATATACCATTTATTATATGGTGTGCTCCTCATCTGCATATCGCATGGGATCAAAGGCGGGAGAAAATTGCAATTTTATTTGGGAAACGATATCTACTAAATGGTGTGTCATATGATTTGGCCCTTTCTGTCAAATCAAAATATTTGTCTCATTGATCAACATTAAGGCAAATGAAATCCCATACAGACTTATGAGGAGAACTCACTCGGGGGTAGGGAACGCATATCGAGACACAAAGGTCTTAACGATTAGCTCAGAGTTAGTATTAACGCAAACGTAATAACAATAGCTTTGAATAGAATTTTTGAACGAATAGTAGTAATGATAACGATCTAAAAATATCAAATCCAACATAAGTTACTGACTTCACAGTAAGTCCAACGCACAGAATAATATGACTGACAAAACAGAATACACTCATACCGTTATGAAGAACAGAGAAGTGCAGAAATGCTCTCACTCTTCACTACTACAGTTCAAGTGATGCGGAATATACTCAACTCTAGTCTACACTTATATCTCAAGTGTCGGGCGTTGCCCTCTTTGTCAGTCAGCTCTCAATGCAGTCATAACCGATAGTGACAGTCATACAACTCATACCACTATTTTATATATGAGACTCTGATAGGACTTACAACAACCAAATATTGGATATTAAGAACGGCTTATTATAGCATATGATTGCACCTCTGAGAACAGTCAGAACACTGAGAAATTACTACATTGGCATATGAGGCGCTCCACAGCACACACATACACAAATTTATTGGTCACTAGTTTATGGGTCCATAGGATTAATATGGCTTACAATCGAGACTACTTTGTTTATATACAACTCGGCTATTGATTGAGATATGCTTTCCCATAAGCATATGCCTCTCTCCACTCTCCGGCTATTATTCTGTGCAAATCCGATCGAACAACATCTCAATTATTTGTTTGTCATATATTATATCTCATATAATAATATAAGTTTATATCCGATCCGAATATATTCATTTATTGAAGAGGAAAGGGATGAGAGGGAGAGATGAGGAGAGAGATGGGGAGAGAGGGAGGGAGAGAGAGAGAGAGAGAGAGAGAGAGAGAGAGAGAGAGAGAGAGAGAGAGAGAGAGTTATCAAAATTATTCAAAAGAAATATTAAGAGTTTTATTGTTAGGTTTGTGTAAGAGTCGGTCACCTTATTATTGATTGTGAAGTGGATGTCCCTGAAGTGAAATTTGTGTTCACAACAAACAAAAGTGTAAACTCGAAGGCAAACTATTTTTCGTTACGATTTAACCCAAGAATTTGAAAATAAAAATGTGGTCTCTTTTTTATATGTCGGGTGAGTTGAAAGTTATTAAATTGAGATTTGAAATGTATTTAATGGAAATAATGGTCGCATCAACTAATTGTTGTGTCGGCCAAACAGTCCTCACATTATCGATCAGTGAAGCAGACCATCAGAAGCCGATATAAGCCGACGGATGGAGAGAAACGTTTGTCTCTATTCTCTGCCATCTGTTAAAAACGCAAAATTCAATAATAGTCATAATAGTGGAGTGGGAACACCATCGCCAGTACTGATCCAATAGCTTAAAAATATATATTCGTTTATAGATATATAAGAGATATATATTTGAGTTCACTTTTCAATTTCTGAGCTCGTTTTTCAGAATCATCAAGGCTGAAAATTCCAACATTTAATATAGGGATGGGCTTCACCCCAATTCAATCTACGAATTCACTTGTGTGTTGTGTATTAGACTCAGTCTACTCTACCAGAGCTCTATGATTCTCAAATTTAACAAACGTATTAAGTTTAGGACAGTTTAGTTGCCGGAGCAGTGGTTTGTGTTTTGCCGGCAGCTTAAGCGGTGAATTTAGCGACATTTTCACAAATAATACTACAAAACACAAGATAGACATATAGCCATTGTATGGCTGTGCCAACATAGTAGAGCGCTATGGCCTTCCATACAAGCCTTCTTTCATAATGCAGTCTATTGTCTGTTGGGATTATTTCATTCCTAATTCATGCGCTGAACCCCATATGCAGTAATAGAAATACTATTTATGAATTCAGTGCTAACATAATTTCCCAAAACTACTCACAACTTCACTACTTGGCCCTAACTGTTCACTCACTTCATGTGAGACTCGACAAAAACTACACTAAAAGTGTATGAAAAACAGACAAACTTTTTCTTAACGAATACAATATAAATGTTATACAACAGTATATTAACACAAATACACTGTTCATTGAAAGAATGCTTATTCTTTCCTAATATAGCCATAATCTTCGTGTCAGACCAGATATAATAATATTGGGAATAATGTTATCTTTTGTTAACAAAATATTATAACAACAAAATGTGAATAAAACGTTTTCATACAATCAGAATCAAAACCAAATCAGATTATATACAACCAAATAAATTCAATAAACCTTTTATTCTAATATAATAATAATAATAACAAGAGATGTAAATTCAATTTCAATGAAAATTTAAATTATTTATCAAATCCCTGAAGCGTTAACGCATTATCTAATAATTTCTTCCATCAATTTTTTCTCATTTTTTTTCTATTTCAGTCATTTGACGTCAAATTAAATGAAATCAAATCGATATTAAATTTCAGATAAGAGAAATATATTCAGTCATTAACTGATTAAATCTAATTTCAATTTATTTTAATAAAAATAAGATTTTTTAGAAAAACGAAGGTTTAGACAATTTTCTCATTTAATGCAATAAATCAAACTTTTTTCAAAATAATAGAAATTTTGCTTTTTTTTCTAAAAATAATTCACTCGTTTTGAGAGAATTGCGGAAAAATGAGATCAAACAATGAAAATAATATTTCTCTTTGTTATTGATTTTGAAGTTTTTTTTAATCGAAAATCTTTGTCTGAAGAGAGAGAAGTCAGAGATTGAGAACAAAAGATCGTTTGACAGCATTTAAGATTCAAATGTGTAATAATAGCTCAAAAAATACTCTAAAAAATTGAAACACTGAAGAAAGTCTTTGAAAGTTATACTTTCGTATCATTGATGCAAAACTTGATTCTGAAAAATATCTTTCGTTTGACTTTTCAATGAAAGAATGAATGAAAAAATATCGACAAAAGATATCGAAAGAAGAGACCAACTCTTAGTCGAGCTGTCAATCTGTCAGCAAATATATTCTCCGCACAAATAGGTCCACATTTTTGAAAGCTTTTATGTATCGAAAATTTAAAATTGGTTTATTTAAAGCTAGGTTTAAAAAATGTCAAAACATGTAAGGTAATAGTCTTGAAAAAATATTTTTCGCCACAACTAAGCAAAAAATGTTTTAGTCAACGGCTTATTTAGTTGTGCAGTGCTATTGGCCTAAGCATGCGTGAAGTCACTTCTGATTTCTAGCATTTTACCCGAACAAGTCGTCCACTTTTGCTCGGATCAGTTTTTTTGTTGATAGACAGATGTTTAATAGTAAAAGTCATTTCTCGAATCGAATAAAATCAATAATTTTTTGTCAACTTTTGTTTAAAATGAGAAACGTATGGAAAGAATAGAATATAAAATGAGTTAAATTGCAAAATAGCCGAACCAATTGAAGAGAGTCATAGTCTAGCGATCGTTAACTATTGAGTATATCACTGGTGATTCTCAACGATAGGATTGTATTCAGACATTATATAACCAATTAGTGGTGGCCTTTGATCTGTGAACAGACGGTAATGAAATGTAAGCAAAAAGCATCGAAAGTGAGAATAGAAGCAAAGTATCGCACCTCCAACTCAACGATACCTCAACTGGTGTTCACATTCTGGATGTCTGTCCTAAAAGCTCAGTCACATTAATGAGCTTTTATACAATGAGCTGAGCTAAAAAGGTTGTGCGATATATAAACAGTTCCAGACTAGTGGTTAACAATGCAGGTGTAATGCAATAGTGTGAGTGTGAGGGTCAGGAGAGGGGCGCCGACACATAATTTGCCTCATGTTACATTAGTTAAATACTTTATGAGAAAGGATGTGTTTTTCAACATTAAAACTTTATTTCCTAAAAAGTGTGAGCACTGCGTAACTAATGGCACTCGACTCGATTGGCCCTCACTTGTGTATAGCCGTCAATATCCAAACATTTGTATTATATCTGTTGTTTGTGATTAGAGAGGAACCACATTATGACGAGTGCCATAACTTGCATAACATGATATTAGGGCTAAAAAAGTATAATAAACTGTGAGATAATAGTTTTGTTTCATTCAACCATTAATTTGACTCTAAATGCATACGAATGTGAAGTCAAATGAATGAATAGTTTAATAACTAATGCATTGAAAGCATTGAAGAAAATATCGGTTTCGCACAGAAGTCACAGTATATTCAGTATATTCTTTGGGTTTATTTTTTTGTCGGCGCGTTTTGGGTCACACAGTGTAACAGTGCTGTACACTATTAAACTGAGATTACACTCTGATATCTAAAACATCTGTCGGATAACGACAGCTGACAATCAACGCTTCTTTTCGGAGAAGACCAAAATGTCTACTAAAATGTTATTTTAGATGATCTGCTTCTTTGCCCTCACATTAGCCATAGCTTTGGCACAATTGCATCGATTACTAGTATATCAATGCCTAACCCAATGTCAGTCCCAAACTATTTCAATGTTTGAAGATAACTTTTTTTCTCAAATGTATCTGTTTTTTATCTATCAAATGACATGACATAACACCATTTGCTTTATGATCATAATATCAATAATTATAGTCTACTCTAATGTTTAGACAAACAATTCCTACAGTTATATGACTTGTTTTACATTACATCCAACTATGGAGTCAACAATTTTTCATTTAAGATATTCTTTTCCTAATGTTTGGCAATAAAATTCTCGTTGAATATAATGTTTGTCAATATTATTATTATTATGTCTTTCTATTTATTAAATTAAAATTTTTCTCTACGTTTAAACTAAAAGCGAAAGCAATCAAAATATTTTGTCATCCGTTCATCAAATTATTTGAATGATTATAGCAATGATTATAGCAATTAATTTGATATATTTCTTATAAATATTTACAGAATTTATCCAAATATGAAAACCTGAAGGAAAAGGCATTCTATGAGTTAAGTTGTGAGTAGAGTAGGAAACAGTTTGGATACGATCACAAATATGTGAATAGCCATCAATTTTCACTAATAGAAGGTTATCAGACAATTATGACAAATATGAGCCAACAATAGTCTTTTCCTTTTATTGTTATGTGAAGAATACGAATGTTGTGCACAAAGTGATGGCTAAAGGACTCCACTAACGAAATAATATGAGTCTTATGAGTCGACATAACCTAAGCTCGTCATAGAAACCTAATTATTTTTGCTCTTCATTACAACATCGCTATGAAAACCAATTTTATTGGAAACAAAACGATAATAACGACAAAAGTTTTGTAATTTGTTTGAAATAAAAGTTAAAATTATAAACCATTTTAAGATTAAATATTTTAAATATTTTCTCATACATTAAATACATTAAATAGTTTTTGATTTGAGAATTGATTCAATTGATATCAAACACGATTAACAGCTGAAAGCCTGAAAGGGTTGAATCAACTGATTATTTAATGAAAACATATTCTCTTTTAACTCAAATAAAATCATTTTTTGTTGATTTTATTTGTTTGTAAAAAGAGTTAAACTAAACTTTGAAAACAAGTAGTTCTACGCAACCAATAAATTTAAATTAAAGTCCATTAAAGATATTTTGTTTAGTTTTTTGTTATATAACTCCACAAATCTTTAAACAATTTCAAAATTTTTTAATTACATTTACTTGAGTTTAGTTGAAATTAAAATTATTTACAGATAAATACATCGATAAACCCGATATGTCTTCGATTGGATGGACATTAATTCAATGAATTATTCAGGTACTAAATTATTTTAACCAATTAAGTACTGTTTTGACCCCTAAATGACCCATCACATTAACATTGAAGTTATCCAATTGAATTTGATTAGAAACTCAATCAGAAACTATCGAAGTGTAGATACGAAACAATAAGTTTTTTATGTTTTTGTTTTTGAATCATTTGACTAATTGGTTGTCGATTTAGTCGAGGATTACATAAAAACTCAAAAATTCTTTTCAACAAAAATCTGGAAAATTTAAATAAAAATGTCGACACAAATAAGCAAAACATTAATAAATGATCATTAAATTGAAATGAGTATTGCAAAAATGTGTGCCATACTCATTAAATTGAATCAGTGCTTGAATGAAAGCTTTTATTAAAATGAGAAGTGAGAGGCCATCAGTTTATTAATCATATTTGTCTGTCGGATGATTGAGATCTCATTTCCATTCAATTTGAAGTGAATTTCAATTTAATTTCAAATAAGATATTAAAGCTGTCAATCAAATCGAGTGTCAATAGAGAGACACGTGTTTTAAGTGATATCACATTTAATATGAGTGCAAATAACAAGTTTAGCAAATAATATATCAGTTATGTCGGTGTGAACTATGAAATTAAAAAATAGTGAATCTATAGCTTTACTTTTATGAGTCTTTTCTAATGGCTGTACTTTCCATACATTAGGAGTGAAATATTGGATCAGTTTTTGTACAAACAATGAGTTAGCGGTTATAAAATGAAAAGAAGCGCCGCGTAATAGCATCGCACAGCCATAATGTTAGATATAAGTTTTAAATTGTAGGAACGGAATAACATTATTTTATGTAAAAATTAATGCAAACCAATAATATATAACAAAACCAAAGGAAGAATAAAATTGAATTTGATATTAGATTGGCTTATATTATATGACTATAAATCAGTTAATATATATAATATGTTTAGACCCATGAGGTATACTATGAGGCATAACATAAGCTTAAGAGTTATGTCTAAAATCTTTTTATATGAAAACATTGTATATAATTCCAGAAATGTTTTTAAAGGTTGTGCTGATTCTAAAAAATCTGGATTTGAAAATGTTGTGAAAAATCGGTTCTTTTTTGGTTTTGTCTACTTTTCTCTCCGACAACACTAAAAAAGATTGTGTTCTGTGCTGTGTGGTGCTCCCCTTCGACTTATATTGGTTTGGAGGCAATCTTTTAACGACTGTGTCTTAGAGGACAAAGAACTCCAATAAAAAGAAAGAAATATGGTTTAAATGCAAACATAATTATCAAAAGAAGAAGAAATTAATGAGAATTAAAGCAATTCTGGAATCGCTTTAATTATGATTTAAAAGATAAAAAAAAGTTGTGATTTTGAGCTCTGATATAAAAGTTGTGTCTAATTGACAGCTCATTTTGATATATGGCTTTTAATGTCAATATTAATTAAGAGTAAATTTGATTGTTTTGATTTGTGCGGCCATCAAATCAAAGTTGGAATAAAGGATGAGACGACTAAAGCGGTCAAAAATGGACAGAAATCAAGTTTGTAACCATAGAGACTGTGCGCTGTCTGTCAGAGCGATATGTGAGACGAATAACGAGAAGCAAAACAAGAATAACGATAACACAGAATAGAGTCCAAGACTTGACTATACAAATGATGATCAATAAAAACAGATAATATGAAAACATTGCGCATAAAACGGTTCGGCAAAACTAGAGGTCAACCGTTTTGCGGCTCATCAACCCTTCAGAGAGCATGAAAATTGAACTCAAGATATCACAATCAACGGCATAACAGCCCTAACGAAGCGCCGAATCCAAGAGAATGAGAGAAAAAAATATTAATTAAATATTGAATAAAAACATAAATTAATGATTTAAATCACGAACTTCTAATTTCTGTTCATGCTCATATTGCTCATATTTAATTCATGAATTGTGTATTTTACATTTCACATTTTAATAATTAAATAATATGTGAAATATAATGAAATAAACAATTTATGAGAAAATATGTGTTACTCAACAAAAAGCACTTAAATATGCATTTTTTGCTTTCACTTTAAAATTTTGTTACTCTTATTTCGTCGGCTTTTTTAAAAACCGAATCTTCAGTTTTTAAGATATATTTTGATAAACATTTTTACGTTATTTTTATTTATGGTCGGAAAGGATGAGAAATATGTGAATTTATTTCCCAAAATGAAGAGAGACTTGAAATGTTTGAATACATAAATTGTGAAAAATGATTATTGAGTTAATAGAAGCGAATATTCATTTTATTAATTCAGCGGAAAATAAGCAAAAGTGATGTAATGATAATTTACTGAATCCACTCAACAAAACAGAGACACATATAATAAGCTGTGGAATGTATGTACAGAATTGTACAGAATTGTAGAGACAGTGCAAACATAATTTGGTGATTGCCTGCCATATATGCCAAACATATACTGATATACAAACTCTGAAGCGTTTATTTTAGTATATTTTTAGAGGGGATGAGAGAGAAGCCAAATGACAATAACTGGCACTGGTCTACAGCATATGTTTATACAACAGTATTACTTAGACCATAATGGAAGTACCGGTCAACTATGGCTGTCCTCATGGATGACATACTGTTATTAATCCAGTTATAGGTGCATTAGGCAAACGCACACTTATAACAATATGTCTTTTGCAAGAGCATAGACACCACTATTGAACAGTGAAGCGATTTTCCACTCAAACCCATATATTATATAAGTTTTGCTGCATTTAAGGGCATTAATGAAGCCGAGCGCTGGACAGAAATGAATGGTCAGTACAGTAGACGAGCAGTCAGTGATTGCTTGACTAAAATTAAAGTCACTCAAACGTGAGATGATTGAGACACTAAGAAGACAAAGACCGACCAATACTTATATTCTACGGCTATGACTCTGTTCTGCCACTCATGTTATGCTCACTATTTTCTAGTCTATTGTGTCTGCATTTGATTCCACTATAGAAGAGATGCACTCATAAGGAATGGTTAAGTTTAGTGTTAAGCTCTCTCTCTCTCTCTCTCTCTCTCTCTCTCTCTCTCTCTCTCTCTCTCTCTCTCTCTCTCTTCTCTCTCTCTCTCTCTCTCTTCTCTCTCTCTTCTCTCTCTCTCCATCAATAACCAGAGCTAAACGAGCGCTTGTGAACAGAATAAACTAAATTCGTATTATTTGTTTGCTCTTTATTGCAATCCATTGTCGTTGACATTAGTTGTGTTGTAAAAGACATTGTTGTTTATCGACTAATTTCTCTTATTTTTATTCTTCAATTGAAATAACATTCATTATATAAAATTGGAGTCAATCTTATGCCTGTTCTATGAGTTTCTTCATTGAAATGGATAAAAAACAGTGCACTACTGGTCCGGATATATGCTTGCATTGGTTTTTTTACTTTTACTCTCCACTTGAAATACCTTAGATATATGAGCTGTAGATGTCTTTCCGCATCACCAATACTTTGTATCATTCGTTGCTCTTTTTTTAAGAAGTCAGTCACAACTGGAGGTAATGTCACAAATGTTGGCCACAACGACGAAAATTACAGAATTACAACATTATAGACATTGATGTGAATTGCAATTCAACTATTGATAGTTTAGATCTCTTTCAAGGTATACCTCACTCTTAATATGTGTGCCCGACTTCTAAGAGACTTTCCCCTCTTATTGAATGAATGGATGAATACATAGAAAGTAATGCTATAAAAGTGACAATAAGAGGGCAATGAAGTGGGCGAACACTAGTGCTCTTCAAATGTTTCACAGCTTTGATTTTCAGAAAGATATGAGTCTCTGTTCAACATTTTTTTGTTTTTGCTCAACGAGGGCTCACACTATGCAATGCCGGCTCTAATATTGCTTTAGTTCACGGCTTATAATTATAATGAGCGACAAAAAGGCCATTTTGTTTCCTGTGTTCAGACAATCAAAGGAGGTGTCGTACAGGTAATGCTGATGAGAGCTACCTCCACACCCAATCCCTATTAATCTCGAATAAGTTATTACTATTGAAATAATATGAAAATCAAGTGATTCAGTCGATGGTTATTGGATTTTGCGATTCGGGTGGTCTCACAACTGACAAAAAAATTAGTCATTCTTTGAATAGAGAACAGAATGAAGAGAGCAGTGAACACAAGTGAAGGCAAACACACAAAAAATTGATGCTTTGGTTTAGTATTAAAAATTTAATGACGACACGCATTAATGAATCAATGAATGGAAATGAATGGCAAACTCCTATCAAACAAAATAAATTTCAAATTTTTCAATTTTCAATTTACAGGTGCTCTCCCCCAATCTCTTCCCACCCCATATTTCGATTTGAAGCTGTGCTACCAGAGCCGGTATAAGTGCTCGTGATCGAGATTTTCATCAGGTAGCATTTCATGTCAGAGAGAGACTTGAAGTGCAGGTAAACTCCCGCCCACCGCAAAGCACAGCACAAATGAGTTATGATTATGATTGGTGAGCCTGTCATAAACGGACAGCAGAGGAATTGCTCATTGGCTCAGCCGAGCATTTATTTGAATTATTGCTTTTTCTATGCATCAATGCTTGTGATAGGATCGCCAAAAAATGAGTGCAGGGAGTGGTGGACCTGACTCTCAGTCAACACTAACTCCAAGTCCAAAAATGCTGGAGAAGAGCAACAAGTCTTACGATTCTAAGAAAAACCTAAAGTTTTGCGGATTGACTTTGAGAACAACTGTAAACAGGAAAATCAACATTTGGGCCCAAAATGATGGCCAAAAAATTTTCCTGACAAACAAAACAATCCGCAAAACTTTAGGTTTTCTTAGAATTGTAAGCAGGCATGCACAAGGTACTCGACTTTAAGGGGGATTTAGGTTGGACTTTTCGCAAAAATTTTAGGGGGGGTTGTTGGTGACTTTTTTAAAAAGGCTCAAAATGACTTAAAATGACTAAAAATTAATTTTTTCATAAATTATACGTTAATTTATCGAAGAAGTTGTATAATATATTATATATGATAATCATGATTAATAAGCAGTTTTATAAAAAAAAAATAGACCAAATTGATCATTTTTTGTCTAAAATCAATCAAATATTTTTAAAATAATAGTTTTATGATTATTA
>JAQFZI010000008.1:0-39672 GCA_034695605.1 Eupelops occultus | reverse complement strand
TATATATAAGTTATATATAAATTGTAGTCCACATACAGTCCCCATACACTCCACATATATATGTGTCGATATATTCCACAATATATTTCTTTTCTCTTAATTTGAGTCTTTATTTTGTCGATTTTAAACCATATTTGGAGCAAAACAACTGCAATTCAGAGACATTCAGTTATGAAAACTTTTATCAAATGTATGGTTAGATAGAAGTAAAGAGAATATTAGTTGAGAGAAGAGCACAGCCATCACAACATCACAACATCATAACCATATAAAAGCATATTTCGATATCATAATAATCGAGAACATGTCAATAGAAACTTGAGAATTGATGGCTGTTAAGGCTGAGAACACTACACAACTCTGGGCCATATGGCTGTGCTCTTATGGCCTACCGTTATGAGTGAATAATAATCATCAAAATAGCATCGAAAGTATTACCAAAAAATGTATGATTAGCTCTGATGTGAATGCGTGCCAATTGACGAACACAACGACTATCAGACTATTACAGCACAGAATTGGTGTTTGTGCTGTTTTGTGGCATCTCCTCAATCGGAGTGCTATTAGAGACACGAAAAGCAATACAAATCAATGACAGTGTTTGATGTGTTCAATATTATGAACTTCGATCACTATTTTGTCCCCTTTTGTCGAACCATATAAAGAGAACATCTATTGCCAGATAGTGATCACCGAATATATACTACCGTTTACTCCAAATCTAAATGATGTCACGTCAGTGGCGGACGAATCAAATATTGATGACTGTCTTTAGAGTATTAAATGCGATCAAAGTTTCAAATGTTTGCCAAAATGTTTAAATAAAATTTTTCAATTTATCAAAAACTAAATTGACTTTAAGTTTGATCAAAAAAATTAATTGATTAGAAACCAAGTATTGAAACAATTGGAGAGACCGTAATATGACTCTTCATATTCCAATGGAACCCTCTTTTGTGATCTTTTATGGCTATAATAATACGAACGCATATAATATATAATACATAATATGTTATGTCATTTCGGCGTTTGGTTCACCAGTGGTACAACCATTGAGGCATTGAGAGCACATCTATTGCCTCATCACTGGCTCATCATTTCAATAGCCATAGCCATCAATGAAATGTGAATCGCAATCGAATGGCAAAACTCATAGAGAAATAGAGGCCAAAAACAAATGAAGTGAAAGCAATAGATTTAGGTCTGAGAGCATAACAAATTCACAAATGATCATCATTGAGATGCGGATGCAGTGCCGGTCCCATCAATTCAATCAATGGTAAACCATAAGCAAAAAAGGAGAGCAGCAATAGATTGAGTGGAATGTAAAAAATAGTTTTTAAAACCACAAAAACACGACTATCCCATCATTGGTTTAACATTGATGTGTGTGTTTGTAGTCATTGTGCCCATTTTGTAGCTAGCTCAAGCGTGAAACGCACGCACCTAACTGGAAATTCATGAAAACCTAAAACGCCAATCTCTTCTGGGCTGTGGGCTCACACATACACGTAGTCAATACACACATTGCATTCCAATATTGCTTTATTGCTGTTCACTATTAACTGCATTTTGTTGATGAATTGCGATACTTTTCATACGTTAATTGCAAAACTTTTTACTCATTCAAAGCCTTTTTTCATTAATAAATATATGATATGGAAAATCGTATTAATATATCGCTTATCGTATATTATATTATACTCAATACTAACAGAATATTCTGTTCTCCACTTTTTTAATGTTACACTTTTATAACTACCAAAAGTTGATGAACAGTGAAAAGTGATTGGAGTGCAAAAAATTATTGCAACGATACCATCAAAATTAAAAATGTGAACAATTTTTACATTAAAACCCTATTTGAAACTCAAACACATAATAGTGTGATCTCCACCTTTACGTGAAGTGAACGGTGCTATTATTAACTTATTATGTATTGATATTCCTTCCATTCTCTATATATTTAACAAGAATTACAGTCTACTTATGTTTTAAACATCTCTCTCTCTCTCTCTCTCTCTCTCTCTCTCTCTCTCTCTCTCTCTCTCTCCCTCTCTCTCTTTCTCTCTCTCTCCTCCCTCCCTCTTCCTCTCCATCCATCTCTCTTTCCCCTCTCTTCTCCTCTCATAAGAAAAATAAAATCTCAAACATTTTTGAATCTCTTGTTTTTATTTGATTAAAATGATTGCCTCATTTGAGTTGTAAAACAAAAGAGTCATATGTTTTGCATTTAACTTTTATTTTAGTGTTTTTTGTGTACAGGTAATGATAGTACATGAGCTAAGAGAGTGGGCACAGTTACATAAACAGAGTAGCAGTTAGCATTTAGAGAGTGTATTCTTGTAATAGAGAACAAGACCAGAGTCTATTTTCCCCCTGAGTGCGATACAGATGTCTTTCACATACAAAACACTTTGAATGGTTGCAAACGAGCGTAAAAACACTTTACACAACACATAGAGTGTAGAGTGAGAGCAAACTTAAAGATTCTTTTTTCGCTATTCTTTCTCTTTGAGTGAGAATATCGCTACCAACGGCTCTGAACGGCACTGGTATTCACTTAAGTTGAGCTTTACGTTCGGCGATGATTATGTTGACAGACCCTATCATTAGATCATAGCTGTGCCGACGGTTCGCTTCACTTATTGATCCGACGAACTGAACGACTGACTACTTCTGACAAAACCGTTTGTTCGACTCATAGGCCCATTGCCTGTCATTACAGTTATTATTACTTTATTATCAATAATTTTATTATTCTTTACATTTATTTCAGATATAAGTTTATTGTATTCTAATACTCAAAAACTTATCGTTTTTTGTGTTGTTTTCAATGACTATAACACAAAAGGTATTATCGTTTTGTCGTCGAACACAAAAGTCTACATAAAAAACATATTATAATTAAATGTCTATTTTATGCTTATATTCCTATCAAATAACTCAACGAAATAAATATTTTATGGGATCGACAAACAAATTGTTTATTATTTTAATTTTCAATTTGAAATATACATAAATTAATAGCTTTGATATGAATTTATAGCAAACATATATCCAATCGTTAATATGTTTTTTCAAACAAATATTCTCAAAAATAATCCAATATTTTTTGCATCGATAATAAAAAAAAGTTATATAAAACTGAAAATAATTGGCACCAAATTGAGAATCTCCAAGAGTGAGAGATTGTTGTATATGTCATGAGTCGGTCGGTACCATTCGGAGGCATCCTTTGCTTATATTGACGTTAGAAAATCAATCGATTGATCGATCGATCAATAAAATTGATTACTGAATGTTTGGTATTGAAGAGAGACCGAGAGTGCAATGCATGGGTTGGCTCCGAAATACAGAGCGCACTAACAACCAGAGAGTGAGAGAAATGTATTATTGCATTGCATTGAGAGCCGCTTCCAATTTTTCCTTTCAATACATCAGACGATCAATCGATAAATATGGTTGAGGTGTATGTGCGACAAAACTTGTGCAATATTCTCTATTTTGCAGCAGAGTCTGCTCTCGCATACAATACCATCTCTCTCTCTCTCTCTCTCTCTCTCTCTCTCTCTCTCTCTTGCCCTCCCTCCCTCCCTCTCCCTATCTGGGAATGGTATTTGGATCATTGGTAAACTCAATTTTCAATTCTGATGGTGTGTTTATGCAAAGAATGTTAAATCGGCATAAAATAGTACCGAAATGTTTCTCTTGCCTGCACTGCATATCCAACAACACATAACTGTTGTCAATGAATAGCACAGTCTGAGAAAGGAAAAAGAGAGTGAAGGATAGGCATCGCAAAAGCCATTGAGAAAGAGATTCTCAGAGATTGGGCTTTGTTTACAAATTTCAAAATAAAATGGAAAGAATTGCTTTTATTTTGATTCAAAGCTTTTTCTCTCGATTTGATAAAATGGACAAAAGAAAGAGCAAAGAAACCAAAATACTTGTGGCCAATAGAGAGGTAAATGAAGAGGACTATCCTCTCCCTCTTTACACAATCTGCCCAACACTTAAGCTGTGAGGAAAAGACATTCAAAATTGAATAAAGAAGGAAAGAAACACTTCTTAATATTTAAAAAGAAGTCGACATATGATTGAATGAATGTTTCGGATATCAATTATTACTCTGATTTGTGCTCTTCTATTGATGGTTAACCTATAATCTGAATCACAAACAGATATTACTCTGGAATCAATCAGGACTTCAATTGATTAGATGATCGATCAGTACAATTACCCAAACTAGTGATCGATCGCTTTTTTACTGGATTACAAAAAATAAAATGAATAAAGAATTGGTTTCAATAGCTTTCCAATGGGTTCACAACTTAAAGCATTTCATTTATTATTTAAAGCGAACGTCAAGTTTTTGCTCACTTTTTCTTTATATAAATTTTATGTATTCGTCAATATTTCAGATTAAATTTCTCGTCTTTTTTTGAAATTTATTCGATAGATTGGTTGCCTTTTTCTTGTCGGTTAGGTTTGAAATTTTTCACTCAAAAGGCAAACATTGAGTTTTTTCAAACGCCGATCGAATGGCAAAACTGAATAATCAAAATATCGATTATTGGCTCAAATATGGCAACCGATCGATGAGTTCCCGTTCCGATCGATAAAAATTGCGACTAAAAATTCATATGTTTTGTGATTTTTAAAGGCAGTCAAGAGATAAACGAATCGTTTTGTTATTTGCATTGATTTCCTAATATTCGGCGGAAATATATTCTGAACTTTCATTCATATCCTGTAAATGAAAAACTGATTTTTCAACGAAAATATATATATATTCTGACGAAACAAATATATGATATCAATATTCATGAATTCACAATATTTTTGACATAAATTAAAAACATATTTCATATTATTTGATGACAGATAAAAATGAATTTTCTTGACTTTTGTTGAAGAAAAACAGGAATATTCTAATAAAAGAATACATTATTTAAGAGAATTAATTCATTATTAATCAAAATGACTTTGAAATTAGAAATTCCCAAAAAAAATCTAAAAATTATTTCAAAAATTTAAACTAAATTAACAAAAAGTTTATTCCATAAGAATGGAAATAATTGAATGATTGACAATAAAATTGATAGAATAAGGATGAGAAGGGAATGCCTACCAAATCCCTGCAGTGATTGAGAGTTAAAGTGTTAAATCTACAGGTAGTATAAGGAGAGTGAGTGCATTGAAGGAGTACTGGTATTCTAGTGATGCCAATGGTATGGATCGGTTCACTAAAGCATGAATAGCAAAAAAGTCATTTGAGATTAGTTTCACCGATTTTTTTCTCTGTAAAAAAAGAGAGAAAAAAACTTCTCAAAACTGTAGATTTCTGTGTCTGTGCTCTTCCCTTATATTTCAATGTCTTTTCTATTTAGGCGCTCTTCTTTCCCCTTTGCCTGAGCTCTGCCTCTAACTATTTAATCATATGAACGAATAATAATGAGTAACGAACTTATTTAATACTGAATAAAGAAATGAATTCCACACATAAGCAAAATACTAATGAAAAATATTGATTTCAAACCAAATGCGAACTGAAATTTGAATCCGAAAAATACTAATAAATTAATATTTTTGTTGGCTTTGAGTGTATTCTATCAAACGGTGATTAGAAATGTTTGTCGACTAAAATGAGAGCACGACTTATATAATATAAGTTATATATATATTGTATTGTATTCTCATTTATTCAATTAAGTAATTCAACTATAAATTCAATGAATGAAAACTAGAAAATATTTTTTCATATTTAATGAAAATACATAAAATCAATGAATTTAATGATTTTTCTGATAGTTTCAAATCTAAACTAAAAATATTTTATGCCATTTAAACGACAATAAAAAATTTTACGAAAGATATCAATAATAATAAAGTGAAGAAAATAATATTTTTAATAGTTTTTTGCCTTAAATTTCATTCAACTTAAAGAAAATATTATTTAGATTTTACATTAAAAAAATCTGTATTCAAATCAAATATAATACTTAAATAATTTAATGGATTTAATGTTAAGACAAAACTCAGTTATATATTATTTGTAATGTTTTCTTCAATCAGGGATCAAAAATTCATTGACCTCAGAGAGGGGTCCAGCACAGGAAAAATTGTATATTTTTTTATTTAACACAGCAAGGGTTTCAATGTCAGAAAAAATTGCTAGATACTTTAATCTTTCTCTTTAATGTTAAATAGAATATTAAATTGAATATAATTTATATTGAGATGAATCGTTTAAATGAACCAAATTCTCAACTCAGGTTGGATCTCTCCCCTTGTCAGTCCAGGTCTTGTATCTTAAATAATAAATGTAATGGATTTCTAAATCATTTTGATTTATATATTTGAATAATCATTTCAATCACATTTTCAAAATTACGATAAACATTAAATTAATCTATACTTTAGTTTTCTTATGGGTCTTCTGAGATAAAAAAAAAGTTGAGCTTTTTCTCAGATTTTTATATACTTCGTATTTTTTTTATGTATTCAAAATCATTATTTTGTATTTAACCAAACAATAGAATCATTACTTATATGTTTGAGAGAATGATTGGATTGTTTGAAATGATTGAAACCTATCTCTTATTTATTATTGTTAGACATGAAGAATAAGTGACAAAACATTGAAACAAAGAGATCAAGTGTTGGGAAATAGATTTATATATGTTTTGCAAAGGACTTCAAAAACGTTTAGAGAATAGTCTAGACTTAAGTAGATTCGGGAGAGGGAGGAGAGAGAGAGAGAGACTAAACTAAGATTATTATACAGCACCTGATCTATTGATGTTATATGAGGGATGAAATATTCTATCCCTCTTTGGGAGCATCTTTGAGAGCATTACTTTATTTTATACAATAATTTCTGTTACCAATTGATAAATATGTGAAAGATTAATGTGAAAATCGATGGAAACAGCGAGAAAAGTAGCAAATAAGTCATTAGAAGAGGTGAAAAGTTGAATGCGCATAACACATAATTGAATCAACCATTGAGCTATCAATACAACTTGTCTTGTAATCAATAACAGCTTGAGATTCACTGACAATTACAATGTCTTTTGCAGAAATCTGTCCTCAGATGATCATAAAAAGTGATAAGAAGTTAATTCAAATGTTTGTTTGTTTTTTGTAAAAACACAAATTATTTATTTATTCTGAGTAGGAATCCCACACTTTTTCATTCATTCATATTCTTATAATTAAATTAAGTTTTAAAATAATTAGAGACAACCAAAAAAATCTGATCTCAAAATAATTGAAAAACACAAAAATTAATATTTGCGTTTATTATACAAATAGAGTGCAGTTTCCCCAGTGATATGCACTCTATGGTTGTGCGAAAAAAATAGTTATTATATTTATTATCTGAGATGCAATAATTTAGTCCCTCTTTATATAAAAAAGAAACTTATCATTCATTATATATTAAGAAAAGTGGAGACCAAAAGTTTTTTGTATACTTTTTGATGATATGAGGCATTGCTTTTGTTTTGAATCGCAAATCATTTGCATTTGTTTGAAAAAATGTATATATTTTTAATATTAATATAAAGTATATAAAAACTAATATATCCTAATATACAGCGAGATTAGGGAAGGCATGAAATGAATGAACTGAAATATAATTACTGGCAATATTGCACTGACACTACTGGCACTCCGGCACAGGCAAATTAATTACTATTAGGGCGAACAGTGCTTTTGTATGTATGGCTCAACCATTATTCCTAGAGTTCCTCTCCGTTAGAATAGAAAAACAGTTGAACTAATTAGCATAAGAAGAAGAAATGATGAAAAAGCATCCAATGATCACAAACAAAGCCATCATCTATCGAGACAACAGTACAGGCAGACAGAGAGGAGCACTCATTTCCATTTCCATCTAAACTTTTTTTTATTTTACTGCTTTTTTAAGACAATTCTCAATGTTTTTTGCGTAACATTTGTTGGACTAATAGTGGCGTAACTCAACTCAACTTAACTCAACTCAACTCAAAATTTATAAATTATTTTATTTGAAAAAAGACTCAAATGTTTGATAAGAGTTAATCAAATGTATTATTCCTTGTCTTGAAATTTACATCAATAATCGGCGCTGTCTTCTGATTCTTAATCCATAGCTTTAAAAATGCAAAGAATGATAACAAACGAATGGAGAAGTCTTTCCCTTTGAATGAGAAATGCTTATCAAAATCTCTAATGAATTGATGGCTGCGATCGCACCACCATTGGTTGTGATGCACACTATCTGTAGCCCAGAATCGATGCCTTCTCTACAGTCTACGTCACTGAAAGTTTATTTCTCAAACAAATTTAATATTCGGATCAATAGAGAAAAATTCATTTGAATAAATTAAAGAGAGCTCTGAGACAAACATCTAAACATTAACTTCAATAAATGCAAACACGTCCAAGCTAATCCAAAGAGATAACTAGTTATGAATACCCTTCATTAATTACAATATGTTTGAAAATTTTGTTTATTATGATATTAATTTTTAATTGCTTTAGATAGTAAGATAGCTTGCACATCTCTCCATCAAAAAGAGTAAGTTAAGAATAATATTCTGTTAATTTATTAATACAGATGTGTTGATGAATATCATGGACTCAATGTTCAAATACAAAGTTAAAACATCTTTTCATTTGATATTTACTAACGAAATATACCCTAAAACTAATCAAAGACAAGACAAAAGTGCTTTAAACACATAAATCAATGGATGAAAATTAATGCGATTCTATCAGAACTTCAAAAATAAAGAGAAATTTATTCCCAAATAGTTTTCAGTGTTTTTCAAATATAAAATAAAAATCTTTTCATTGCAAAGAATAATTTAATTCAGAAATCTTTTGCTTCAAAATGTGTTTAAACCCACAAATTTTGTAGCAAAACATTCATTAGTCATAAGTCCATTCAGTGTCTGTCGAGTACTTTATTGCACGCATTTTCTAAACCTATTTCTACAAAATATTACTAGCTAATTACAAGTTAATACAATTATTTCAATTTAATTATATATTTTATAATCAAATATATATCTATTTCATTGTTTTTTCCAAAATATCTTTTAAAATATTGTATTATTTGATATCAATTTTTTTAATAAGTACAACCTTGATCTAATTAAAGACAAAGTAATTGACATTTGCTTTTAACGAATGAATATAAATTTGTTATATTTTATCGATTGTTAAAAAATGAAATTTTATATCGTATTGAAAGTGAAGAATAAATAAATAAATATAAGAAAAAGAAATTTAAGATAAAGTTTTAGTGAAATTTTTTTGTGACTTAAATATGTTTTAAGGAAAAGAAAGCCCCAAAAGATGTGGAGCTCAGTATTGTATGGAAGAGTAGAGTTGGGATGTGATGAAGAAAAAAAATGTTTATTATTATAACAATAACACACATATTGGTTCTGATTCTTAGCGAAAGATTTGCACCACATTTAACACACATAGAAAAAGCGATTTTCGGTTTCGATATTTGTTTCTCTAAGTTTTAGTTGAGCATCGGTTTGGGTAAAGACTGGTAAAAGTTTAAACCAAATGGATGTCTGAATGACTTGTGCGCAGACGACAAAACTTATGAAAACCGTATGGAAGGGGAAAGAGGAGCAAAATTTTCATTTAATGTTTTAGGAGCCAAAAGGGGATATGAAAAGCAAAGCAAAGGCAAAACTAAGTTATATTCTGTGCGTTGTGTGCGATGCTGTGCTCACTGCTCTGTGCAGTGAGTCTATGCTGCAAATACAGTAAAATTACTAATATTTGGAAAAATCAATACTTTTTAATATGCATACCGTGCAAAGCAAGAAACACAAAAGGCACGACTTCGCAAATCAATACCAGAGGCAAAGGCAGGCACACAGCCATTCATAGACATAACGGGGCATAAACTCAAATAAGGGGTATATTTCACTGTATTTCACTTTATATGATACTCAACTGTTGGAGAAATGAATATCGAGATATTGCCTCAGAATAAGAATAGAAATACCGAATCAGAAGCAATGATACGCCTGTGATATGTACTCAACACATTCTCTCTCTCTCTCTCTCTCTCTCTCTCTCTCTCTCTCTCTCTCTCTCTCTCTCTCTCTCTCTCTCTCTCATCACTCTCTCATCACTCTTTCTCTCTTTGAGGCCAATATGAGAGTATATATAACTAAACACATACTGAATGGCAATAAATGCGAATATTTTGGAACCAATACTAACAGCTATTGCTTTAGTGAGAGATGTGTTCATTCATTTTGATAAATCACAATAGAGATGAAAATAGTATACAAAAGTATTGCCGATCAGATGGAAATTTTTGAATACATTTCAAAATGATGTTCAAATAATGATAGAAAACTTATCTGTGGAATAGCATTGAGCACAGCACACAGCGGGCGACAAATTTTCATATATTTCCAAACACAACAACATTACTAAAATATATAACTAATGTTTTGCTTTCGTCAAAAAAATCTTTTCAATTGATTCGACGAATAAAGAGTTTAAAATAGTTATACTAAAAAATATTATGTATTTCTCTATAAGTATTATTCGGAACCGAATATATTTATACAAATTCTGTATATAATATGTATAAATGTATGTTTAGCTCAACAACATTTGTATCGTTAAGTTATTCTTCACAAATATGTAAATAAAATCATTTTCTAATACAAAGCACGAAAACTCTATGCTATGGAAGAAGTTTTTCAGTAGAAAATTGATTCTCAGAAAAATATTTTCATATAAAAACTGTTTGATTTGAGGCAAATATGTTGCGAACATTGTATGAATAAATTTTTTCTCTTCATTCAAATTTAATTAAATTCCGAATGAGTTCATCGAAATATTATTGGAAGACATAGTTTATTGAAAAGAGATTTCAATGTTGGCTCTTAACTCTCTCTCTCTCTCCCCTCCCTATCTCTCTCCCATCCCTATCTCTCTCCCATCCCTATCTCTCTCCCATCCCTATCTCTCTCCCTCATAGATAAAGAGCAATAATGTCTAACATTTGGCATTTACTGCAAACACAGACATCGAACGCATCGCTATCTCTACTGGTTTTCATCACATCAATCGCCAAATCAATCACTACTAATGTAATGTTGGGCTTATATTTTGGACTCCAGATTACACGAGACCAACAAAAAAGGTTTTATCCTTTCCAATGAAGCCTTTGCAGTCAGCAAATGGAGAGAGAGAGAGAGAGAGAGAGAGAGAGAGAGAGAGAGAGAGAGAGAGAGAGAAGTGGTGTTATATAAAGACAATGCATGTGAGGAAAAGTGGCTGTGAGTTAACACAAACACGACTCAATTGGCCGTAATAAGAGTAGACAAGACAACTGAGATGAGAGCCAAAAGTGGCCTAAGCTTTGATAAGATTCCAACCAAATATATATATCATTTGGCGATCACTACTCAGATGCCAATAATCTTAAATTTTTGTGATCCCTAACAGCCTAACGGGCACTCACTGTCCAACACATACAAAACACATTACTTTAACCTTTTTTATGCTCTTATTGTTATTAACTCAAATCAAATAATTCTTTAGAGGAAACCAAAGAGAGTCGACAAAACATTTTTTTATTTGTTCAAACTCTTGGTTATTCATTAAACTAAACCAAAACTATAAATTGATTGTTTGAAAATTGCCTAAAGTCTCAGTGAATACACTAATGGATAGATTTTTAAATAAATAAAAATTTATTATTTATTATAATTTTTGATCAGTCGATGACGAATTCAAATAAACTAAAATTTGCTCCAAGTATTTGGCTTAAGGCACACACTTATTACAAAATATGTTTATTTAAAAAATTTTGTAAAACAGTTTCAAATCAAAAATAGTTTATCAAAAATTTCAATAAAAAAACGAAAATTAAATAATTCAAAGTCTTAGTCAATGGATACCAATAACAAAAGAATCGATACTTTTTGGTCACTGTTTGGTTGAGTTGTGATAACAGAAATAAAAGTAGTGATGCCTTAATCTAAAGTTGACTTAACTGTTAGTTTTTTTGTTTATTTGTTGGAATAGTGATAGAGAGTGGCATTAGAGACAAGAGTATCTCTGCTTTGATTGTGTGTTTGCAAGTTTAAAGCTGGAAATGGCAACGACTGAAAGCATGCTTTGCTTCAATGATGCAAAGATCGCGCGAAAAAACAACAGTTTGGCGAACAGTACTCTCCGTTCGCTTCCTTACAATAAATGTTTGTCTCGACTGAAAAATTGACTCAACGTTTAAGAAATGGGCAAAAAAAGAGAAGAAGTGCTGAACGAAAAATTGTTGCATAACTTTGACTGACATTGAATGAGGTTATAAAATAATACATAAACTCCTAATGTTTTTGTATTAGCGTTTTCTTTGACTGTATGTTTGTGCACACATTGATATAAATAATATGACGAGGGGAACAGTAATAAAAATAGAGCTCAAATGAGTGACGGCTCCGCATACAACACATAAACTCCTTATGCAAACGCTTTTTACTATCTATTGAACTGCTATTGAAAGCGGATTTCATTAGCCGTTCATAACTGAGTCGATCAGTGAATGCACTGCAAGAATATATACAATACATTGGGAATGCTTTTTGCACTTCATATTTGTCATATAAGACACAACTGCTTTGCTCTCTATCTCATTGTTGGCAATCAATTTCCAATCGATGTCATCAATAGATATGTTTGGAGACAACTAACAAAAACTTAATTCTGAGTCCGAATATTCATTGGATACTAAAAGTCCAGAACTTATATACCTTTCGCACAAAAATTGGTTTTCAAATCGCAAAGAATTGGCGCGACTTTCAAACTATGCAAAAAATGAGTGCTTTTCCTCATACCAGTCCCAAACAATATTCAAATATATATTAATGGACAAAAAGTAATTTAGTCTTACCTGCAATTGTGTCAAATCGAAACTCTTCCAGAAATGAATTATCAACTGCACATTGGGATCAGCCATTTCGCCCAAACCAATGCAAAAATGCCAATCTTTCGCTTCACCACTGAATACATTCTATCGGCGCATGTCTTCATCAGTGGTAATACAGCCCACAAAACACCAATCCATAGATCACTAGACTTTGTTACCACTAACAACATATAGGAATACCCCAATTCTTTCAACATTATTCTCATAAACAATTAAAACAGCTTTAAGTCTAACCAGTGTTTTAAAAGTTCAATTGTTTGATCATTTTTGTTAAAATGTTCTTACTCTTTGTTCTAAAATCACAGAATATCTTTTAAATTGTCAGAATCAATTTTTAAATAATTAATTAAAACTTTAAATTAACAGACAAAGAATAAGACAAAGAATTATCAAGTTCAAATACATTTTCATCATGATTCAATTTGAGTGATGATCGTATTACCATTGATACAAAGTTAAACCTTGGTAATAGAGATCTCTGCCCCTAAAAGCCGGTTACAGTGTTTGTGTATTAGCCCTGTTGGTAATGAACAGCAGTTCGGCACAGAATATTAATGGAGTAAGGATAATTTGTTGATCACTTTATTGTATAAAATATTAGACTGTTCTACAATAGTTTGAGGCAAATAATACTAAGAAAGTAAAGCATGAATTTGTGTTCAAATATTTAATGCCATCTATTGGTTGACTGATTGCTCTCTTCATTCAAAATATAAACATTAGATTCGAATTGAGTTTGTTTTGAAGTGAATTGTTTTGACAATTAAACACATTTTGATCTCAACTTCAATATATAAACTGAGATATGCCTCAAAATCATACCAAAGAATGGCGTTCAGTGGAAGTGATGTCTGATTCAAATGAGACAACAATTGGCGGTAATTATTGTCTAAAAAAATAATTTTTTGTCCATAATATGAACGTAAAGAAAACGTGACTTTATTTGCATTTTTAATAAATTATATCGTATTTAACGTAAAATCATTTTTATGTTTTTAATATATATGTTGTGTTTTTATATCAAATGATATATTACTCGATATTATAATTATTTTTGTTCTCAAATTTTTAGTGAGACTTATCTTTGATGTAATCAATTATTTCTCTATTTTCGGCACAAAATTACTTTAATTTTGTTTTATTTGTTGACTTTTTTTCATTCAATTCAATAATTATATAATTATTCACTTCATGTCCTCTTCAGATGAAATGATTGGTTATTTGAAAAAATTAAAGGATTCGGTATTAAAATGTGGTGATAAGAGTTGGTCCGATTCCAAGAACTTAATGTATTTTAATGACAATCAAGTGTTGGTTTGGCAGACATGCGATCAATGCGTTTATTGGTTGAGATTAAAGGACGAGACAAACATCACTAACATTCAGGTATAGGAAAACTGCTTTTAATTTTAGTCAAATATATGCCAATACCTGTCATAATGATTATTGCTTTCAAGTGGAATAACCAAGTTTAAAACCAGTGCTTAAAAGATCAAATTTATCCATTATTTAGGGTTTTATTCAAAAATTTCAATATTGTTATGATTTATAATAAATTGCATTCAATTTGCATCTGATCTCTGAATTTAATGTGAATTTGAAACCATTAGAAAGAACTGGGTTTTGGAAATGAGTATAGTTGTGGTGATCCCTATCATTAGGAATATTAATACAATTTAGTGTTATATCGCTATTCGTATTGAATATTCGTTTGACTATTAGTTTGATATTCGTTTGCATTCAAATCATTGATGACTGAAAGCTGAGAGCAGTTCTTCGAAAATATATGATTTTGTATTAAACGTAATATATTTTTATATATTTTTAGCGATAATATTATTTTTCATATTATTGTGATTAACATTATTTTCATATAATATAACTTTTTTTTGTTTTCTCATATTATATTCAAACGGAATCATAACTTATTATTTAATATATTATCCGCACAGTTAGAGCATTGCCAGCACTAGTAGTGATAGGTTTGTCGGATAGGTTTGGTGTCATTGATTGATTCAAATAAATCTGTATTCATGTCTGTGCCCTTGCAGTCAATGATATGCTAATTCAGTGGCACTTTTAGCTCTCACTTGGCTTTTGCGGTAAAGCCTATCAGAGGAGCACTCGATTCTGTAATACAATTAATAAATTGTATGAAAAACTGAGTTCACGTCCGTTAGTGCTATCCATTGAATGCAAGAGTTATGGCTCTTAATTGACTCGCATTTAATAATAATGTTTTTTATGGAAAACCACACAAATGGAGAGAAAATATTATTTCAAAATAACTATTAGAATAGAGTTCACAGTTGAGTGTCATTTGAGTAGTGCTGAGCTCTAATTTGTAGCCAATATTGTAATTAACGCCAAACTTATATTAGTGTTCATCTCTTCATTTGTAGGTCAGAGCTGTTATATATTTGAACACTCATTTTATTAAGATTTTCAGCGCTCTATTCGTCGCATAAATTGTATTTCTATCCATTACTGAAGGCTTTTAAAACTTTTTTATTTTTTATCTTTGAATTTATTTTACATTTCTTTAGATCTGTTCTCATTCTGTTCTCATATGTATTGCATATAATAATAATTGAAAACCTTTTCTACTTATGCTTTCGGTTAAAAGGGTTTCACTTATTTGCGAATCACATTTGAATAGTGAATAGTCATCACTAGTCATATGTAAGGGTATGTAAGGGTAGGGATGATTTTTTTGTGTTGGGATGAGAAAAGTTTTAAAAAATTGGTGCCGCGAGCCATACCAGTGCTGAGCACTGTTAGAAATGCTTATTCTTGTGGAGTAAAAAACGATTTGCTCTGTTATCGCACTTCGCATATAATCTATCACTTTTGGCAACACTTTTTCCTTTGACTCAAACAAACGATAGACGTCTTTAAATACAAATGTTTAGACATTTTATGCTTTGAAATCATGTATTTTTGTTGAATGAAAATAAGTGCAAACAATCGCATGAATGCATTATCTAATAGTTGTGATACGGCTTTCAAATTCATGTTTAGTTTGATTGCAATAACTCTCGACTCGACGCCAAACACTAAAATGAAATCATTGTCTGACTCTTTGCTTACAATCTTTTTGAGTCGTTTTTCTCCTTTCGTTTCTTTTATTATACTATTTATTCGTTTTAGTGAAGGCTTTGCATATCATTTGTTTAATACTTATATTTTCTCAATTTTTCTAATATTTTTATTCGTCACTTGTTTTTCAATTTTTTACATTATTTCTCACTCTTTGTTTGTGACATACGATCCATACTTTTGAAGATTGTTTTCTATTATTGGACTCGTTTTCTCTTTTTCTTAATGTTTGACTTCGACACTAAATTTTTTACTTTAAGTGATTCAATAGTAATGTATAGTAATATATAGAAATTGGTTTGTGTTTGAGTAAACCCTTTAGGAATAACAGTAAAATGGGTTTTAGGATCAATCAGAGCAATAGATTTGTTCTCCGAATTGCAATCTATAGAAGTTGTGGTGTTTTGGGCCTAAAATGAAACTTTGATTACATGTCTATTGCATTGATATTGCATTTGGGTTAAGGAATTGACTGAATTATGGAAAAAACATGAAAAGCATTATATAATACTCTATAGAGATGACAACATCGAGGAAATTGATGTGCGTTTGGTCTGCCATACTATACTATACTATACTATTCTTATAGCTATTACGGGTTATGTCTGTCGTAATGTGGTCTTCACTATAGCCCTGTTTTAAATATCTATTACCACAAAGTTTATTGCGATTGAAAAATATAAAAATATATATTTATTTTATGTGATATCCGAATGGCATTTAGTTTTTGTAAATTTGTGCTCAATTGAAGCCCATTTACCATTGGGTATAACATTGGGTATAACATTGGGTATAACACTGGGCATAAATATACAGACGAATACATTCTATTCGTTTTTGTCTATTCAATAGATATATAACATTATATTACATCGAAGTCTACCATAAAAGGCAAATGCAATTGAATGCAATCCAATGCAATGCAAACTAATAAAAATGAGCCAAAACTTGGCTTTAGATTCAATTGATGAATGTGTTGAGACATTTGCATAGGAATCCCATAATGTTATTGCTTTTGCACAACAAATCGTATGCAAAGCAATAACATTGGTTTCTCTGCACTACACTTTTGCTCTGCTGTGCAGCCTATTTATGCCTCTCCTCTCCGCTCCTCTAAACTCTTCTCTTAAATTTTTACGGATTTTAGAGAAAAAGAAGAAAAGAATATTGAAATCAGTAATTGTATCGTTTAAAAAGCAAAACAGTTATTCCAATAAAAGTCTCTCCCTTTCCAATTGCTTGATTGCATCCACACCATTGAACATTGGGTTTGATCCCTGTGTTCACAATATGCACTACTTTATAGAGGAATCATATAAAAAGTGATGCATTGATTTCACTGTTGTTCTATAGCTAAACCTGTGCTATGAGTTGGCATATGTTGGCCATACATATCATATAATCGAGTTATTCCGAGTTAATGACTTGCGTTTAGCATTGAAGGGACACAAGGCGTACATATCTGTATATATGTATTGGGAGTACAGATGCTGTTGTGATTGGTTCCAATAGCACCTTCTCTTATCAGTTGTGCCAAATACAGCTATTAGTAGTAAATCACATTTGTTTTGCATCACTGATCGCCCGAACGCACAGATATTCTAATATTTTACTATTGAATGCACTCAAGACTAAAAGCAGAACTCCGTTAGAAAATGATACATAAGTCTTAGCACTGGATGTCGAGATGACAGACACTTCAGACTATATGTGCCGTAATTGGTATTTATATAAGAACTAGTGATGTAATGCCAACCCATTAGCAATTCGTTATAGTTTAGGCAAACATTTATTTATTTTTAAGCAAAACAGTAATTCGAAGGCATTGAAGACTCATTGAAGCGATGACTGCATGCAATCCAATGCTATTCAGTGCCGGATATCTTACATATTTCACATAATATTGCTTTTGCTCTTAGATTACAATTTCTCATAATTTCTTTTTATATACATTTTCTCTTATAATACGTAGTGTTTGTCACCAACCAATGCTCCACTCTTTGATGTGGAAAGCCTACAATTGAATGGCACCGGTCGTTATCTGGCTCTTTGTGGCCCAAGAGGCGTTAATGTCCTCGAACTACCCGCCAAATGGAGTCTAAACCCTGGTTTTGAGAGCGGAAAAGTATCAGTACTATGCAGGTGAGTCACATCCTAAACAATTTATTCTTTCCTGAGTTTGTGAACCTCTTGACTGCACTTCCTTTTCTCAATCCATTTGAGTCAATAACTTATAATTGTTTGGAAGACAATTCAATTGCTTTTTAATATTTTCCATATTTTCTTCACATCTAATAGTTTTGCAGTTGTTTTAAAACAATGAGATATAAGACAAGAGATTAATGTTTATGTTATCCTTTAAGTTATTGTACATATTCTGTGTCGGCAACAACTGACGCCTCTCAGTCCTCCCAAAATTTGTGACCCTTTAATAAATTTATTGTTTTCTTAAATATAAAATTCTGTTAATGTTTAGTATCTGTCATTAAATTCAAATCTGAAGCACAAGTCAAGTGTCGTGTGCTCTGTCTATGATATGCTTTAGTCATGTCTGCTATCCGTTTACTCAAATATCAATTACAATTTGCTTCAACGGAAATAATTAAAGCACATATTCTTGTGCTCAACAAAGGAGAGGGAGGAGAGGGAGGAGAGGGAGGAGAGAGAGAGAGTATTCGTTACTCAACTTATAGTTATTGAGTTTATTGCTTAACTCTTTTTAGGTTTAGGTTTAACTCTTTCGCCGCATTTATTGATTTTGATAGGAATAGGGAAAACATTTTCAAATCGCAATTGAATTGAACCCCAGATATGTTGGTATAGAATAGTGAATGGTATGGTATGGTATGGTATGGTCAACCTATCGCTTCATATAAATAGATTTAAATGACCAGAATTTCAGAGAAATTTAATTAGAATTAGATTTTAATGATTATTTAGGAACAATTTGTTTGCAAAATGATCATGCACATACTCATGTCTATGTTTAAACAATAATTGTGACTTTGAGTGAAACTCCCGGACTCTACACCTCTGGTATAGAAGTGATACTCATTTCTGTTGCTATGCAATAGATATCAATAGTCTATAGTTATTCTGTTCACTCATTCTTTGCATTATTGTATTATTGGAGTGAATCTCAGTCTGAGCGCAGATACGAATATATCCATTATATTAAACAATTTGTGCTTTAAATTTGAAGAACATAACAGATGGCAATTAAAAATGATAATAAGAGCAAAGAGCTAAACACCACCTGCTCTGTGCCGGCGCTGACTGACTCGCGCCCATAAGCTGATCAATACTTCTATGATATCAGTTATTACTTGAAATGCATTAAAACATTTGCATTCACTGCCATTACATTAGATGTCAAATAATTTTAAACCGATTTTTATATTTGCCAAAAGTTTTGACATTATTTCCTAAACCTTCGCTACTTATGTGACATTATTTTGATGTCTTTCCGCCCAATGCTATTGAAAAAAGAGGAAAATTCATTAGACATTAGACATGACTTTAAAAACTATGATTCACTCATATTTACGATTCAATAGAACCGATATATCTTTCGTATAATTGATTAGTCTTTTAATAGATTTCGATTCGACTCTAATTATAGTTTTCTTTCAAACGTTTTTTAAGTTACTTTGAAATCAAGAAAATAACAGAATTTTCATTTAAACGAAAGACAGTTATTTCTGACATAAATCAAAGTTTGTTTGATTGGAAAAAAACGGAAATTGTTTTAAATTTTATGCCAACTTTTAGGTCTTGGGCTTTAGGCCAACGATTTTTCGTTTGCAATCAAGACATTGAGTTGTTATGTAGTGGTTGGCACCCAAACTGTCCTCAACAGCAACACATCGCTCTTCTCACTAATGATAACTGTTTGAGGTTTGCTTTCAGTTTTATTATTCAAATAATTGTTTGAATGCCAACAAAATTATATTTATTTTTGAATCAATCGATTTCAGAATATTTGATATAACAGAGGAGGAGATTCCCCGTCAGATAATTAACTTATCAGTTGGTAATCCCAACCAATCGGTCACTCATATCGGTGTCTCACTCTATGCAATGTCTTTGGGTGAGAATGCAGTCAGCTTTGATTTTGGCCCCTCCATCTCCAAATGTTATGATATCGAGCCCTCAACAGTGACCAGTGTTGATGAGTGTCTGACCCCTATCTATGTGTTGAGAGGAAACGGAGACGTATTACTCGTTTACTCGAGTCTTAAATACTCTTATGTTTCGAACAATGTTTTGGGTCCGCTAACTATGAGACCTCCCGCTGAAGACAACTATGGAGTCGACGCCTGTAGTATTGTATGCTTAGAATGTGTGCCCCCTGTTCTGGTTATCGCCACATCCTTTGGTGTTCTCCATCACTGCATAGCTCTGGATTGTGAGGATGAGTCGGACACCAATCGTTCACTTCTACCTCAACCAACACTTTATGTCTACGAAACAATTGAATTATCCCTTTCTTTGACCACAAGTACTGTTATGCAAGACATGAGTTGCACTCTAAGGCTCCTTAAGGACCGTATGATTCCAATGCGCTACTTCTGTAGCCACGCCTGTGGTATTCACGCAATTGTCGTCCCATTTGTATCACAACTCAAATCTAAAGAAGAAACAAATTTCAAAGAAGAAGAATCAATTGTCGAACACTTGATTTGTACCCAACCCATAGCCACAGATTCAGAATTGTCTACCGTTCCCTTAGGCCTTTCAGTTGGCGTTCAAAATGGTTATACATTTGTATCGGTTCTGTTAAGTTCTGGGGAACTGATTAGTCGTCGACTCACACCTTCCTATATAACTCATGTTTTCGATGAGAACAATGAGTCTGAGTCCGAGTATTTATCAGACATTCCTCTCCCAAAAGTCGATTTTGTAGAATATATAACACAATTGTTGAAACGGAATACTAGCGTTCCTTTACTCAAATCAAAGACCCAAATCTCAGACATTGAATGGCCTCAAAAGTTGGAGCTCTTGATGTCAATGACTGACTTATTACAAACCGAATACATTAAAAAGTTTGAATTGTCTGCGAATGCCATCGAAAAAAGGGTTAAAGTGTTGACTAATGACAAACAAATCCAATTAAAACAATTGAATAAATGTATGGAACAGAAGGAATCACTTTTGAGGGCTTTATTATCTTTAGTCGAAAAATATGATGAGACCCGCGAAAGACAGGAAGGACTGTCTAATAGAATAGATAAAGTGCTCGAATCATTACAGTTTCAAAGACCAGAGTTATCGGAAGCAGAGCTAAGGCTAAGGAACGAACTCAAACGATTGTCCACTAAATTGACGGCTCATAACAACAAATTGGAACAAATTAAAGTCAAGTCTAAATACCAGTCCCAACATAACAAACAGCAACTATCGCTCAGCACTAGTGGTGATCGATCGGCCACTAATGGTGAGCGGACTAAAGTTCAGTCAACTATACTCTCTCCTAATCAGATCAAAAGCATTAAACAAATGTTAGCCAATCAGTGAGTAATCAATTGATTTTCAACTAAAACGTTATTTAATTAAATTATTTGAATTGATTTAATTGAAATCCATTTTTCTTTTGATTCTCTTCAGGAGTGAACAAATCGAACAATTGGTTCAATCGCTCAATAATTTTAATAAAACAAATGGTTTTCAATGAATCGCTCATTAGTTTTGTATTAATAAAAGTAATGATAAAAACATTGGTTTTTAACTTATTTTATGAATAAAATGCAAATTCTATGAAATTCGATAATTTGTTGCTTTCGTAATGAAATGAATCAAAGTTTTTATAAATAAATTATAATAATATTAAAGTGGATTAAAACAATAATAATAATAATATTAGTGTTGTATTAAAGTAACTCTAATTAGAAAAATTAGGCACTAATTTGATTCAAATATAATTAAAATATAAATTTATCGATAATTACGTTAATAATAATAATTAATATTTACTGCAAAAAACATCGATTAATAGTGAAATCCTAAGCGTGAAAACAGGGGTCAAAGATGTAACTGAAATAAAACGGAGAAAAAAGAGAAAACAAATATTTATTTCATTTAATTTCATTGATTTTCATAAATATTTTGCAAAATATATTTACAATTTTGCAGAAAATAACAACAAAAATATAATTAAGAATTTATTTGTGAATAAGACCTACTTTTTTGTTATTATTTTTAACCGGAAGAGAAGGCGAACGACTCGGAGCTCTATTTGAGAAGAGTTGCGAATGAAAACCGATATTATTATTATTATTTGAGGAGAAGTGTGTCGTCGAAAAGTCCATCGGCTGTTCATCTGAATGATGTGTTGTCGCCAACAGTTTTGGCGGTACTTTCATTTGGTTAAGTATTTCGGGACTATTTATTTTTCGCGGCGAATGATTTCGGTTTTTTATGAGAAACGGTTTATGCATTTCCTCCAAAACAGACGGCGCTATATATGTGAAGCCCAGGAATACATTGTTGGCTGACTCACTGAGCAAAGAGTCGTCGGGACTGTCAATTGGCGTCTGTTTTGTAAATTTTGTATCAAACTGTGAGACGTCATCATCACCGATAAGCACCGGTTTGAACGGCGGCTCCACTTTCTGTGCCAACACGTCGTCCCAATTTACGTGTCGGAAGAATGGATGCCGTTTGATTGGGGAAGCGTCATCGGGACCGGCGCCCAGACGTTGATTTACTTGTCGTTTCAATAACTTACGAATCAGGTCTCTGGCGTCGGGAGTCAGATATGGCGGCAAATTTAGTTTGCATTTTAGTATTTTGTCGATAGTCTTCTTGCGATTCTCTGCCGTAAAAGGAGGCGCACCCGTCAACATATCATACATCAACGCTCCCATTGACCACCAGTCGGCTATCAATCATTAAAATTATCGGAATTCATAACTTTTGCACAAAAAATAAAGGCATACCTGCGTGAAAGTGTCCGATTCTGGTCAGTATTTCGGGCGCCATATACTCGATTGTGCCGCAGAATGTATGAGTGAGTTTACCGTCTTGTATGGCTTCTTTGCAGAGTCCAAAGTCAGTCAGTTTGACGTGTCCTCTATAGTCCAGGAGAATGTTCTCTGGTTTGAGGTCGCGATAAATAATCCCCAAATCGTGCAAATGTTCCAACGCTAACACTATTTCTGATATATAGAAGGAGGCGGTGTCTTCCAGGAATATACCCTCCCGTTCCAAATGCATGAAGAGTTCGCCGCCACTCAAGTAGTCGAGAATCAAATAGAGTTTACCTCCGGTTTGAAACGCATAAATCAGATCCACAATAAATGGATGTTTGACTGACTCAAGAATATTGCGCTCAGCCTTTGTGTGGTCGGTGTCCTTCTGGTTGCGGACAATCGTAGCCTTTTTCAAGACTTTCATGGCATAGATCTTTCCGCAGTTCTTTCCGGTCACTTTTCTCACCTGAAATACCTTTCCATAGCCTCCTTTACCCAATACTTTCAAGAGTTCAAAGTCTTTGGTCGATGTCTTTTCGTGATTGCGATTAACCATCTGTTCGGTCAATTCAACCGAATCTAAGACTTGTCCGCTCTCTTCACTTAATTGGAGAGCAGTAGTCGGTTCATAATCATCGATCTGTTCCACAAATATATCGATTGACTAAAAATTGTTTAAAATAATTAATTATTGGTCAGACCTGTTGGTCGATGATAATAGCGTCGTCGTCTTCATCAAAGTCCTCATTGTGTCCGATGTGACAATCATTTAACTCCATATCAAAAAGAGCCGCCATATCTCTACTCATTATCTTCTCAACGGATTCTCTTTTGATTGTAATTATTTTGGTTTCTTATATCCAATCAATAAAATCGGTTAAAATAAAATAATTAATTAATTTGTAATTTAATATTGAATACAATTTCATATTTTACAAAACAATTATTGTTTTGATTAACACAAAAATATTGGACTAAAAAATGAAAATAATTTTCAGTGAAGTCTTGTTTTCAAAGCGCTGTTGAAATCACTTTTTTATTTCACGTATTTATCGATGAAATACTTTTATACTAATTCTCACATCAATTACGTCCAGTATTTAACATTTAATTGGGAAGACTAGTGGTGATTATGGTAAAAGTGCCTTGATCAACTTTCTCAGATCATTATTTTTATTGGTTTTCACTATCGAAAACTGGTTCTGTGACGACACCATAGGTTTTCCTCAGAAATTTTGGTTTATTTTTTACTCCGAACCAATTAATCCACTTTTCAATAATCATATCCTTTCTTAATATCTTATTTGTTATACTTTTAAATTGAGTTCATATAAAACCTGAAATGCATTTAAATTCATTGAAATAATTTATTTGCATTCAAACAAAACTTATTTTTAAAATTCTTGTTTTGTTGCCGAAAATGAGGCAAAAAATTAGGGAAACCATTGAGAGTTTAATGTCTAGATTTTCGACCTTTGTTATGATGTTCCAGATTGTTATAAATTGAATGTAGCATGTTCTCTTTACTTAATTAACTCATTTGGAATGCAAAATATGTAGAACGGATGGAAACCAGAATTGGTTGCATTTTTTCAGCACTAATATCATATTTATTGGCATTTAATTGTTATCTTAAGTCTTGAGTATAATTAGAGATATTTATATAATATTTAAGACACACTTTGACTTCGATAACAAGTTATTCACATGTTTTTGAATTTAGTTTTTGTCAGAGATGGCCAACAGATTATCGGAAATTTGAGAAAATAATCATCGGTTTAGCTGTTTTTGGTCAAAATAAATCTTTTTGCTGGATCAATTTTCTGTTATATTATCTTGTCCAAGCAATTTAATGCTTTAAAGCGATTTAAAGCTTATTTTCTAAGAATTAGAACTTAATAAAAGGTAAATAATGATCTTGCTATTAATTTACTCTCTATAAGACCCATTAAATTATCTCCATTTACCCCCAATCGACCAGCCTTTGGCTAACCCTGATTTTGCAATCTATTTGGTTATATGTTTACTATTCTATGAATTGAATGTTTTATATATTAAAATAAAATAATCATTTAGTAAACTATTCATACAAATCAATAATTTCTTTATTCATAGATTTTAAATATATATATCGCCAAATGTATTTATCTCCTTGCTTATTTCTTCACAAAAACATTTTATCTATTATGAAATCAATTAAAACCTGATAAATGTTTCTTTGAAAGCGCAATAAATATATTGAAACAATATAACAGACAATAGTAAATATAATATTGAAAGAGCAAATTTCACAGCAACTCATAAAAAAATTAAAGTTAAGGCTGAGATAATTATTTGATATCAGCAACAATTTTATTTGAATTATCGCTTAAAGAAAGGTCATTCATTGAATGAATACTTACATAATCTTCCCCCAAAGAATGTGAGCACAGAATTGAATACTTTGTATAAAAGGTTTGAATGATGTTTAAAATTGAGATTTAATTATCATATTTTGCATTAAAAGACGGAAACAAATGAATTAATTCATTCAACAAAACTAATTGTGTTTTGATTATTAATAAATATAAACCTTTGATTTGGTCTCAAATTATAATCAATTTATTAATCTTTAAATAAAATACAATACAATTAAAGAAATTTATTATATAATTAGTACTAATTTTTATTCAAAATAATTACAATAATAATGATTGAATCAAATCTATAATTGGGGTCAAAAATATTCGAAATACTTTCGGGTGGAGTCATCTTTTTTAATAACTTGGTCGGCGATATCCCACCACTTTTCAGTATCTTCCCATTGACTGTTCCTACTTGAATACCATGGCTTTTGGTCGCCGTAATAATGGAATACTTTGGGTGTGATTTTAGGATCAGTATTCTTAGCGATGGAAAGCCACTCCCATTTGCCTACTGTCCAGTTATAAAGTTGGTGAATGTGTCGGAACGACTGTTTTAGTGAACAAAATGTTCGACAAATTAGTTGTTCGTCAAAACCACTGAAACATTTGGAAGAACCAAAAATGCGGTTTTCATCCAATTCTTTAAGCATTTGATTAAATACTTTTTGGTCGGGTCTTAACAATACCAGTGATGCGCAGCCAACAAATGAGTTAAAACCTTCTTCTACTTGAGTGTAATTTAATTGAGAGCCATGACTGAGCTCTCCATAAGGATTTTCAACGCCATTACTAGAGTATGGTTTAGCCCAAGGGGTAGAGAAGGTCATTGCCGGGGGCTCTAAGGCGAACAGTGAATCGTCACAGTTCTCGACAACAATCATATCCGCGTCGATAAACATTATTTTATCGAAAGATTTTTGATAAAGTTGTGGATTGAGACAGTTCCATTTTGTGAACGATTCTTCAATCCATTGGTCATATAATACTCGTTGTCTATGATTTTTAAATGATATACATTTGTGGCTAATGTAGGGCACAGTCCACACGTAATCATAAAACTTTTTTAACACTTTTTTAGTTTTGACACTAATATCAGTGGTAACCATACATATTAGAGTGCATTTTGTACCGGTGTTCCTCAGACTTTGAGCCAAGACTAGAGCACCGGCAACATATTTGTTGCCTCTCATAACAAGAGTGATATAAGCGAATGAATTCATCTCTAATTAAAAGTTTCACTTAAATTAATATATTTTTATTACAAATGCTTTCAAACACTTTTAGTAAACATATGTTTGGATTTAATTTCAATTTATTTTCGAAATTCATGAATGAAATGCTTTTATAAATATTTGTGGGAAAACTGATCCACGAAAACAGTTTTATATATAACTTATTTTATAGAATTTATTCACAAATTATTCAAATATTAGCCAAACATTTGCGTAAATAGTTTTACGCAATAATTAAATATTTAATGCCTTTGGAAATACATTGACTGTAATTATTAGCCTTGAAATCAATTGATTTTTCAATTTTTACATTGATTTCCGAATAATATAACAGTAATTTTTGTTTAATAGATTCAATAGGTTTTTAAACAATCATTTGTTTAATACATTTAATAGAAACACAAAAGTTATAAACCAAACAATTTTTATTTTGATTATAGAATAAGGAAAACCACTGATTATGTTAATTGACATAAACGTCATTCAAAGATAACTTAAAAATAGATGTAAATAGAGTTCAATTTTTATTTTAATACTCAATTAGTTGCCATCGTTTACGAAATGTCATTAAAGAATAGAAAACATATTTATTTTTGCAAAACTTTCCACAACTAATTCAATTCAATTCAATTCAATTGTGGAGTTTATATCTAAGTTTTTATTTTTATCGTCAATTACTTTATCTGTTATTTCCATTGATTTATATATTATTTCAAGTTTTATATAACTTTTGTAATATGACTACTATTACAAACTTAACGGCAAAATATAACTTAAATCAGTGATGACGAAGTAAAAGTACAAATGTGACCAAGGTTTATTAAGTTTGAACTGTTTGAATCTTTCATAGATTTTGTGTTAGCAAGTTAAGTAATAAACCATGACACCTATTGGTGCACATGGCGTTCTTAAAACGGCTTGCTTAAATTATATTCATGTAAACCTTTTGAAATAATGAATCAGCATGTAAAAATTTTATTTGCTTATGATCAAATTGATGGCCGCCAACAAGAATGTTTATCTAAACCTTAGTAATATACAGGGTTAGTCAAACTTAAAGGATACAGGCACAAAGGTACAGCTTGTAATAACTTTAATCTTTTAATGAATGAAAGGTTAGGAGAAATCAAGTGATAAATTTGATACAAATCACACTCTTATCAGTGATTAGAAATCACAATTTTGTAGATATGTTAAAAGTTTAACATTTATAACATTCATTGTTGAAAAAATTAATCTTTAATTTGTTTCTGGACAGTCCAGGCTTTGCTCCATACAGTATGGACTCATACTTTGTCTGAGAATTTTTATTTAGAAATGTGAATATTAGTCACACTCTTAAAAAAAAGTCTTTTATATTTAAAGTATGAGGAAAAAAGGGTAATACCATAGGTATGCATATCTATTATAATATGCATAACAAACTTTATGCAATACATTAGGTCTATATAAATGACAAAGTTTAATAAAAAAAACAATCATTTTAGGAGAGTTTTAACGGATGTTTATTGTAATAAATTAATAATATTTATAAACAATTATTCGATTCAAAGGTTGTTTCAAAATATTTAAATCCGAGTTTATATTTGTTTTTCATAATCCATAATCATATCAATCAGTCTATTAATCTAATCGCAAATAAAGATAAATATTTTGCATAAAAGCGAGTGTTTTGCTTGAATTTAAATAAATTTTAATTTTATGCAATCTTTATAACTTCTATTCTACCAAGAATAAGGGACGGGACCATACCCTCTATATATATTAAATTATTTTAATTATAGTTTTTTATTTTTAAAACTCTCACCAGACAAGTAAGGTGATTTTTAGGTCATAAATTTGAAATAAAATATAATTAAAAATTGGCGTTTTAAAAATTGTGCAAGATCAATGTATATATGAAACTAAACATAAGAATCAATAAAAACAAAATAAAGATTTTCTAATTTTTTAATAATTTTGTCTTTATTTTTCTAAACTACCAAATTGAATAAAAATTTACCAAGGTAAAGTTAATATACAATTTAAGAATGAGCATGTTGAAAATTAAGTTTATTCTGTGGTCGTAATTGGTTTGAGAGTATCGTCAGTTTGTTTATTGTTTACATTTATTTCAAATCATTTTAATGTTAAAAGTGTTTAATTAAAGTTATGTTTCATTAGTTTTGATTAACTTTTGAATAAAGATGTCATCAAATAAAAGGATTAAATACAATAAAAGTCTAAATGAAAGCAATTTGTCTGAAGACAGACCCGAAGAACAGGAAAGAAATGATGAAAATATTAGTTTAGTTTATAATCAAAATACTTGGCTTTCAATCGAAGAACAAAGAAAACGATTACCTATTTATCGATTTAAAGATCAAATCGAATATCTTCTCGAGAAATATCAGACATTAGTAGTGGTCGGACAGACCGGTTGCGGCAAAAGTACGCAAATTCCTCAGTATTTGGCCGACAAATACTGTCAAAAGACTGATCAAAAGTCCGGCCAACTTATGGTCGGTATAACTGAACCGCGAAGAGTGGCTGCGGTATCGTTGGCCACTCGAGTCGCACAGGAAGTTAACTGTAATTTGGGTGAAGAAGTGGGTTATGCCATCAGATTTGAAGACTGTGTCGACAAAATTAAAACACAAATCAAATTCATGACCGAAGGAATTCTAGTCAATGAACTCATGTCTGACCCGCTTTTGACTAAATATAGTGCTATAGTTGTGGACGAAGCGCACGAACGGACCATAAATACAGATATTCTTTTGGCTTTACTCAAGAAGATCATCCGAAAGCGTCCGGACCTTAAACTTGTAGTTTCGTCGGCGACTATTGACGTCGAAGTAATCAAAGAGTATTTCAATACAAATAAAACCAGTGATCGAAAGAAAGATACTTCATATGTGATAGCGATTGAAGGCCGGACCCATCCGGTGGACATCTTTTACTGCGAACGTCCGATCGCTGATTATGTGAAAGAATCCGTAAATACTGTCATTAAAATTCATGAGAAATACCAATTCGGAGATATACTGGTATTCCTTACGGGTCAGGAAGAGGTGGAGACCGCAGTTTCCATTCTTAAAGACTACGCAAAAGGATTGCGAGACAGAGAAGACAACAAATTTAAGAAAATGTTTGTTCTTGCGATGTATGCTTCCCTTCCATCTAATGATCAAATGAAAGTTTTTGAAACTTTTCCAAAGAGTGTTCGCAAAGTAATAGTGGCCACAAATATCGCCGAAACGTCAATCACTATAAACAACATAACATTTATAGTGGACTCAGGTTTTGTGAAAATGCGTTTTTATAATCCAAACACTTCGACGGACTCTTTGGCAGTGGTTGCCATCAGTCAGGCATCGGCTCAACAACGAGCCGGTCGGGCAGGACGTCAACGACCGGGAAATGCTTTCCGTCTCTACACTGAAGAAGATTTTGAAAAGTTGTCGCCATTTAGTGTTCCAGAAATCCAAAGAAGTTGTTTGGCTTCAGTTATACTCCAATTGAAAGCTCTTGGAATCAATAATATCGCAAAATTCGACTTTATTTCAGAACCTCCCGAACAGCACGTCGTCAGAGCATTGGATTTGTTGTACGCATTGGAAGCAATCGACGATTCGGGAGCTTTAACTCAACCGTTTGGCCTACAAATGGCTGAATTCCCTTTACATCCAATGCTCACAAAAATGATATTTTCATCGCAATTATTCGGTTGTAGTGTCGAAGCGCTTACTATCTGTGCTGTTCTTCAGGTGCAGAATATATTTACACAGCCAGCGAGTGGTCACCGGTCTATTCAGGCCCGAAGAGCCAAACATACTTTGAGTGTAGAAGAAGGAGATCTCATAACATATCTTAATATTTATAATCTATTTATAAAATCAGGTAAAGTGCGGTCATTCGCCGACAAAAATTATCTCAATTATAAGGCTCTGTTGAGAGCAGTAGAGCTTAGAAGTAGACTCGAATCAGTGGCCAATCGAATGCGTATCAAATGGAAGTCATCTTCAAATGTAGACAATATCCGTAAATCTATTGTTTGTGGTTTGTTCGCAAACGCCGCTTATTATCACCCGTCGGGTGTCTATAGAACTATTAGGACAGACCACGAGCTCCACATTCACCCGAACTCTGTTTTATATACAATGTCCAGACCTCCCAAACACGTGGTATTCACGGAAGTATTGCATACATCGCAACAGTTTATGCGAGACCTGACACCAATTGATTCCAAGTGGTTAACAGAATTGGCGCCAAAATACTATCACTTTGGAACTGATAGAGAGATCGCCGAAAACAGACTTACAAAAAGTTGAACTCTTTTAATATTTATGGAATAACTTTCAATTAGATCTTTGGAAGTGATTGCAATAAACTGTGAAATAAATGATTGTATTTAATGGCAGAGTCAGTAGTTTTGGCAAATCTACAGATTATATAATTTGTATAAATAACTAATAACTGATTTTAAAACTAATAACGAATATATCGGTCCAAACATTTGTGATAATGCATTGGTTCTGAGTTTTGACAATTTGAGGCTCAAATCCAATACACCAGAGGTTTGGCCGAATCTATGGATAACTATTTGTTAGACCATTGATGGCATTTATCAATAAAAACAATAAAACAATTCCTGATTATTATATCATTTTGTAATAAAAAACTAATAATTAGTGTTTGTTTTGCAGTCAAAATAGAAACAAATAATTTCATTAAATTTCATAATTGAAAAAAAGTTCTAAAATCAAAATTTGAATTAAACTATATTTTGATTATTACCCGAATAATAATTAAACAAAAATCAAATCCTAGAAAAAGGTGTAATTATTACACTTCAACACACATTTGAAAAACAATTGAAATTATGTCAAAAATAGTGATTCAGTGAAAAAACTGATATTTTTTAACTATTAATAGAAAAAACAAATTCAAAATAACTCTAAGAGTGACTCAATTGATAAGATATGACCTAAAGTTTGAGTGGAAATCATAAACTAAATTACAAATTAATTAATTAATATATATATTCTAAATGCAAACCTAATAATAATCAGAGACTAAATTAATTGCTAATTGTGTTCACACAATGTTTTCGTTGTATAAGTTTTGCACAAAAAAAGAAAATATATTTTTGTAAAAATTGGTGACATTTTGTGCACAAAAATTATCTTTCAATTAGTGATGACATCACTGATGACTGACTGCTTATTATTGATTTCGTTGTTTTCATTCACAAAATCGAAATCAGAGGATAAGCCATTGGTTTGAGCGCTCTTTTTAGTGTTGTTCTCCAATGAATTTGTCTTAGAAATGGCGAACTCTCCTTTAAGGCTTTCCACTTCTTGAGAACTGTTATCGAAACAAATCTATGCTTAAAATCATTCAAAATTTTAAACAAGCAATACCTGAGTTGGACAAAAAGGATTCCGTTGATTATGTTGAGCATATCAAGCACTGAGCTGACTGAAGGGGGCTGGATTTGAATCGGAGGTATTACAGCAGTTGAGTTGCCCTTGTATATCTCATTCATTTTCTTCTGGAGAACAACCGCTTGTTGTGTTAAATGTCTTAAGCATTCTGAGCTCTCTTTAGTCTTGTCGTGTTCTTCGCCCAATTGCTGTCTATAAATGGCAAACGTTTCCTTTTCATAATGTAAGGCCCCTCTGAAGTCTCCCATACATGACTGGGTTCGCGCCACCAAATGATAACTGACCGCCACTTTAAGGCTTTTGGGTCCGAAATAACGTAAATTCAGTTTCAGAGCATTTTCGAGGAACCGAAGTGAGAGTTCATATTCTCCGACCGCATGAAGTATTAAACCGATATTACTCTATATATTCAAACAAATTATAATCATTTGAGTTCATTATAAAACGGATTTGGACTCACATCAAGAATAGCCATTTCCGGATGATTTTCTCCACAAATAAGAGACAACAGATATCGCGCCCGATATAAGAATTTTAATGAAGTCGAGACTTGAGAACTGGCGAAACAATAAAGCGCTAAATGAGTCTGAAAATAAAAACCAAACCAATGGGTCAGTTGTTAAAAAAGTTTATCAATAAGACTAACGTATTCGGTGATAGTGTAAGGATGATCGATGCCATTGACTTTTTCGCTCATAAGGACAGCCTTCTGCTGAAAGGAAATGGCCTCTGCGTAATCACCCATAATATAGTTAAGTCTGGCCAACATTCTGAGGCACTGAGCTATTTCTGGATGCATTGCTCCGTAAACATTATTTAAAAGGTTGAGCGCTTCGTTTATCAATTCATAGCCATCTTTGAGGTAACCATTTTGAATCTTACTCTGACCCGTAGTATAGAAGTTGTAGGCGTCTGACGCCCGCGGATGGATGTGTTTAACTACTGGAAACATATTTATAATGTCTTCATCACTAAATGTAGGTCTTGTCTTGTGGTCGAAATGGTATTCACGGAGAAGCAGTTGAATACCTGTCCGAATGCAGAACAAACGCAAAATTGAGATTTTCTGCAAATTATAACTTTCAAAACAACTATCCATTGAATCAGAGTTTAGAGAATAGCAATAATAAGACTCCATTTCATTGCGAAGACTACTCCAAAATGACTTCTGGGAGAGGTTTACCCATTCGTTGTTGTCCTGAGAACTGATCAAATTTTGTCGAGTTTTGCGCTTATTTTTGCGACGCGATTGTCGAAACTGAAGCTCATCAATGGTTGAGGGCTGAGGAAGGGTTGAACACGAAGACAAAAAACAATTTAAGAAATGACTGACCGCTGCCGACAAACTCATCATTTCTATGCCCTGAATATAGTTCGCAAAGATATGTTTAGCGGATCGACAGATCAGTTCACTGATGACAATACTCTATAAATTATTAATAATTTGTCAGAAAATTTGCCATAAAATCAATAAACTAATGATTACGTGAAGATATTCCAGAGGTTTATGAGATACCAACAGTTCTGCGATTTTACCCAAATATCGAATATTGATTCCTCTGCTGTGAAGTGCCTCAGAAAGTGTGAGTCCATCAAAAGGGGTAGTCGTGTGCTCTAAAGAATCTCTGATCTGTTAAATGGATATTTCATAAATAGTTTGTAAAATGATTGTTATATTCATACGAAGGCTGGGATCTGAACAGTCAATAAAAACTCTGCCGCATCTTTGACCAGTTGTATCTGTTTTTTCAGTGTATCTCCCGTTGGGTCTGAGTGCTTAACCCCGGGAGAAAAGACATCCGGATTGAATCTGATATCAAATTCATTATCATTAAGTGAACCAACAGATTGTGCTGCCTTTCGGACAATCTCTTTGGTGCTGTCGATATCAGACTTGTCTCCAGTGGTGAACGATTCCACGATTTTTTTATAATTTTCTGCTTCTTCTCCACTCTTATTATCCTTTTTCTCTTGCAATGGATTTTGATTTTCTTTAAAATCTTCATTAATAGTATCTTTTGATTCGGTTTCAGTCATTTCAATGTCGTTGTTGTCATTCATTTCAATGGCTTTGTTTTTGATCTCCTGTTCCCTGAGGTTTCTTAAATTCATTTGTTGCAAATGGAAAGCCGCTAATTTAATGAACATCATATATCGGGCCTCAAAGAAAGCGTCCACTAATTCCTGTCGCAAACAACACAATTTGTGTTTATGCTGATGGGGATATCCCATTGCTGTCACCTCTTTACTCAATTCTTCGTTTTCTACTAACAGATAATTGGGATCGGGTGGGAAAGTGCGCAATAAGTCAAGAATATAATGTCGGCCGTCGTTTCCAATAATTCCTTTGCACTCAACTGAAGAGCAAATTTCAATTTCTTCTCCGTTTTCATTGACCACTTTGTGAGGCAGTATTTTTAAGACTTGAGCTGCTTTGTTGAGCAGTTCCAAGTACTTTGAGTGAGTGACTACAGTTTTACCGAAATCTACTGAGCCGTAAACAACTGACTGTTCCTGTTCTCTCTCCAGAATACCAGGTATTATGCTTTGAGCCGTAACGCGATAGCCTTTATAGTCGATTACTGCTGTTCCCAATGTGTAAAGACCCTCGACATCAATGGCACTGTAAGCTTTGACCCCTTGTAGATCATTGGTAGGGGCAGCGAAGGCAGCGGCGTCTCCGCCCAACTCTTTGTAGTGATCTCTAACATCAAATCCCAAACTGAAGAATATGTTATTCCATATAAACATTTGCATTTTGGTCTCTTCGCCCGGATTTATGGCAATTACGTTACCGTCGATGACAGCAACTGCTCCACGACTGGCAGCGGCCACAAAATCGCTGTGAACTTTGAATATAGCCCTTTCTCTCAGTAACCTTTCGGGAAGTGTTTTGCGTCGGAGTTCTCGTGTTGTCTGAAGCTCTTCATTCCAGTCACGGGTCTGACCGGGAATATGCTCTTCATATCCAAGCTTTGAAGAAAATGCGTCTTCAGCTCTAATTGAGTCAATGGTATGTTCGAGATGTGGTGCTGTCCAGGAGTACATTTGATATGGAGTGGCGACCCTTTCGTAGGGATGTCTTTGATGTCTTTTGCGTTGAATTAAAGCGAAATTGCGTTTAAATGTGGGACTGATTTGATTGAGTAAATCAATGAGTGAGTGATAAACTACTTTAGGGTTCGCCGGTTTTGGATTGAATTCCTCTTCAGTGGATTCATTGACGTAAAAGCCTCGCGTCGAAGACGTTATGTGATATCGTTTGTCCTCCAAAGTGATTACATACAAATACATCAAATCTCCGTGAAGTTTACGTGTGCCGGGAGGGGGGTTCCAACCACTGGATGTCAATACCTTCAAAGCTGTCGGACCCTTTGTATTAAATTCCGATAAATATTTTCCGCTAAGAAATCGAATTAATTCTCACTTTTTCTTTGCTCTGAGGTTGTAATGGAAGTAATTGTCTGTCTTTACTTCCGGGCAGTATATAGTCGGGAGGCGTGCAGTCGACCGAATCGGTTCTCATTACTCTCTTCTTCTCTGTTATTAAAAAAAATAACCAAAACTTAAATTTATTTTTTTTCCGAAAAAATAGAGAACAGACCCGAAATTTCTGACTGAGAGATAGTATTTACGAAAGAAAGAGAATTCAAATCTAATCCATTGTAAGCGTCCGACGGATCTAATGACTTAAGCAAATCGCGGACATGTCTCAAGTGAATTCGTGCCTCGCGGACAGTATACGGCTCTTCTACCACTTTTATGACAGAACCCTCTTTCAGACCCTCAATGTTTTTAAGTTCAGTGAAGTTGTCTAAAGTGATTCCATCCAATTGTAGTGAAAAACATGTCCGATGACATGTGTCTTCTCTATCCATCAGCAAATGATGTATTTCCTGAACCAATTCCATTGCACTGACCTATCATCAATTTTTTTTATTTTAAATATATTTGTTTGGAATAATTGTTTGGATGTTTGGATCAGATATTGGGTGAGAGGAACAGACCTGTATCTCGAATGCCTCCAAACCGGAACATTGTATTTGGACATTGAATCCGGTGTCGTGAATGAAAATAAACTCCTGGTCGGTTGCGGAAGTTGTTTTGGATTCTTCATCCTTTGATTGTTTATTTGATTCACTAATAATGTCTTCGTTATCATTATTTTGCTCTAAAGTCATAACTATTTTTATGATCTTTTTATAACTTTTAAAACAAATGAAAAAATTATTGTTATTAACACTAAAAATATATTTGAAGACAATTTGTATATAATTTTATTTTAAAGGAGGAAACGATTTTAAATGCAATAATAATAACGTAATAAATGCCGCAAAACTAAATGAAACACGTCTTGCAAATCACTAATCGATTAAAAATTAATTGTAATTATTTGCAGTAATTAATGAAAAGACTAATACAAAAAAAATAAGACATGCATTCAATGGGAACTTCTCTGGTCTTCGAATGCCTTTTTCACATTTGAAGCACAAATAGGAAACTTGTATTCAGTATTGAGTAGTAAAGAGCAAAAGCTCAATGACTTTGAAGGACAAACCGATGGGATGATGTAATACTAAGGATCCACTGCACTGGAAATGTGTACTGCACTTTTGCATGCTGTTTCATAACCTTCAATGAGAGGACTGTGCGGCGACACCGCTTTCTAAAACACAGCAACCGTAGACATGTGACTATTCCAGTGCTTACTATTGGCCCAAATCTGCTTTAAATCTACTCAATAGTACTATTATTAAAGCACTAATATTTCACTCTTAAAACATATCTTTGATTCATTCAAATTTATTCTGAACTTAGTATCAGAATTTCATTAAAAATTTAGCAAGATCATCTTCTCGTTAAACAACCTTTGAATGATTTTTCTTTTTTTCTGATTTAATATTTCGATCCTTTTCTACAATATTTGGGAAATCAGTTTATATGATATGATATAAATTTAATTGAAAAAAAGTCATTTAAATAAATTAGAAATTTTTAGTTTAATTAAAATGGTTGTCATTCGGCCAAAAAATTAGACAAATTGAAAGACAAACCTTATTTTTATTTGGAATAATTATTTCTAAGTTTTTGTCTTCAGCAGAAAGTATAGCATTGAATGGTATTTGCCTTTTGTTTCATCAGATTAGATGTCAGACGCATTCACTGAAAAAGTTGGGGACACAGATATAGACATATAGATATAGACAGAGTCGTTCCCAGTAGAGAGGGTAGACTATATCCTCCTATCCGGCAGACAGTCCAATATTTGACGCTTTCGTCAAAATTAACTTTAAAATGCCATTTGCTTTGTTTCAAATACCAAAGAATAGTAATAGTATATTATTACAATGAAAAACAGATGTTCCTTTCGTTTGCACGGCTAGTTTTGCACATTTACAATTTTCAATTGATATTCTGTCACTTTAAGCCTCTAAAATAACCAGCTTAAGTTTCTACAATTAAACAGTGAAAAGTCTTTAAAAATCTTGGTTGTTCCTTTTATATTATTCAACATAATCTGAGTTAAGCTTTATCTAAGAGGAAATACATGAGTAGGCTCAATATTTTAGATTATCTTTAAATTGGTTTAAACAAGGCACTTGTCAACAAGGTCTTTGTTCAATGCATTTACTTTTATGAATAACTAAATTTGAATTTTTAAGAGCAGTGATGGCTCAGGCAATGGCTCAGGCAATGTCCTCAGGAGAAGCATAAAAAAGTTTGCCTCTTTCATTAAAATGCCTTGATCTAAACTGATAATATCTTGTACATTTCAATAGGCGTAAAGTTAGAATTTTCTGATTTTAATAATTATCTGATTTCTTAATAATTGGTATAAAGTTTAGACATTAAAGTCTAATCAATGATTAGATTAGTTTATGGCATATAATATAAATAGTGATCACAACATTCAAGTCCTCATATATTCAAACAAAATAAGTTCTATTGAAATATATTAATCGATACAATATTTTACACTTAAAATGAAAACCAATTTTTATTACATAAAATCTATAAAATTAATAATAAATTATACATCGATTAGATTTATATGTTTTATTCTTTTCATTTTAAGCATTCTCCCTCTCCCCCTCCCTTACCCTCTCCCATTTATCCTAGATTAGACAAGAGCAAGAACTAAAATAATCTCTATTTGTATAATATTAAGGAAAATACTATTAATTAAAAAATAATCAACTTTTTTATAAATTCTAAACATTCTAAACATAATTTTTTTATCATTTGAAGTTTTTACCTTGTTTCTTAATTATGTTAATTTAAAGCAATTTTCATTAAATTTTCACATTTTTGCACAAAAAAAACATTAATAAAAGTTTATAATAAAATAAATTATTCACAAATAAAATTAATTATTTACTAATTCATTATATTTATGTTTATTAAATGTACCAATTATTGAGCACACCATAAGTTGTGTTTCTATTATACAGTTGTATATCTTTACTATTGGTAAGTTCTTACAAATTATAAACCTTATTCAACAAATTGCAAGATTATTATATCAAAGAACTTCATTTTTCAAATATTTATAGAATAAATGGAAAGTTCTTTTGAAGGCAATAAAAATTGACAAAATTACATATAATTGGCATAGATTATTAGTTAACAAGCTTAATTATGCACTAAAGCTGTTTAATGGTAATTGTATTCAATTTACTTTCAGTTTATTTCATAGAATTAATTTAGTTTTGTTTGACAAGAGTTCAAAAATAATTTCAAATCTAACCGATAGCATAACTGACAGCTAAATGTCTTAAAACTCTTAACAATTATTTTTAGCTTTGAATCAATTGACGAAAATAAATGTTTTATCAAATAGTTTTCAAAATATTTGCTCATTCAGTGCCATTAGAGTTATTGTCTTTACTTTAAATATTAATTGTATTTGAATTTAATTTATTATAATTATTATTATTATATTAATATACATATATTTAGATAAAGGAGCAGACGATTCAACTTTTTCTTTAGACCACATTATTTCATATCTATTTAAAGATTACAAGTATTTGAAATTACATTAAAATCAGTGATGCGAATGAGCATGATACATCGTTTTTAATTAATTCTCACAGAATATATTATTAAATGCATTTAATGACCGGAATTTCGAGGTTGGATTAGCGGACTAATTGTGATAGATCAAATGTCGGCTTTAAAATTTGTACGACAATTCATAAAAAGAACTTCTATTTAACATTTTTAGGGAAAATTTTATTTAATTCCCATTAAATTACATTTAAAAATGAGATAATTATAAAAATATGGGTTCAATGTATTATAAATTTTAATTTTAAATGGCATTCAGTTATAAATTAATTTTATTAAATTGAATAATAATTGAGTAATAATTGCCTCACTTTTTAAGTGATTCAGTTTTAAGTCAGAGACTGTTATGAATGAAAGTTCTTGTTTTTAAATTGATCTTTCGATTTAATCTAACAAATATACCCCGAGTAGAGTCCATTAAGCCTCCAGCTCGTATTTCACGCCAAGACCCTTCACCAGGCTACACTGTCAGCGTTTGATATCTAGGTAACT
>JAQFZI010000007.1:0-42724 GCA_034695605.1 Eupelops occultus | reverse complement strand
AGTTAAAGACTTTAAAAAATTGGCCGAAAGTGGAAAATATAAAACTCCCACTTATTTTGATTGCGAAGACTTAGAGCGCAAATACTGGAAGAATGTGACCTTTTGTCCGGCTATTTATGGCGCACACGTTTCGGGAACTCTCATCGATGAAGATTGCAAAGAGTTTAATATTAATAATTTGAATACATGTCTCGATATGATTAACCAAAGTTATGGAATACCAATAATGGGAGCCAATACCGCATACCTTTACTTCGGAATGTGGAAAACCACATTTGTCTGGCATACGGAGGATATGGACCTCTACTCAATCAATTATTTGCATTTTGGTGCTCCCAAGTCCTGGTACTGTATTCCTCCCGAACACAGAAAACGATTGAAACAATTGTGACCAACATTTTGATAACAAAACAATTTTATACTAACTTTTGCAGAAAAATCAATTGTTCCCAAAAAAGCGTCTCTATTGACTCATTTAGAATGATGACCTAGTTACAATGTTTGGATACTCTCAAATTGACTTAGATTTTCAGAATGTTTTGTTTGTAATCTTAATGATTAATTACAAATTGATTGATTGTTTGGTGAAATTTTCGGTCATAATGTAATTTTATTGGAATTCATTTAAAACAATTGTCTCTTAAATATTCTCATAAATAATTGGATCAATAAATTGGTTAACAATTTTATTATCACAGCGTTTAAAGACATTTATAATAATAATAATAATAATAATTAGGAATAGGATTCGAGGATAATGTGATATCCAAGAGATAGTTGTCTCAAACATACGGTGAATATTAGTTATAAACTTTTTATACAATAATTTCAAATCACTTGCGAACCACTTATCTGTTTAACAGTTGAATATAATTCTAATAATTAATTACAAACAATAATTAATTAATTAGTTTTATGAAAAACAATTATTTATAGTAAAAATCAATTAATAAATACATTTAATAATTGTATTAATATTTATATATATTTTAATACATAATAAGCGGAGAAACGACTCTTTGCTTAAACTTTTGGTGCAATTAATTGATTAATAATTTTATACATTATTTATAATTATATTTATATTTATACTAATAATATATTTATAGAATTTATATATAATTATTTAAAATTAAAAATTTTTAGCTGCGATTTAAAATTAAGTATAAATAATATGTATTTTAACATTAATTATCTATCAAATATGTACATGATCATTTTATTTAATCTTTAATCTTAAGGCTTTGATTAAAATATTAATCAATTATTTTAATAATAATTATAATTAATTAATTGATATTTTTCTTTAGAGAAAAATTCAGTCGAATAGAGTTTTTCAGATAAAAAGGTATTTTTGTTTCGTTTGGGAAAAACTCTTTGGATATAAAATCAGTGAAAAAACATTGAATTAATTAATTTGTTTTAAAAATCAATTTAAATATCAATTAGTTTTCATATAATATAAAAAACAATTTAATTGCAAATAAGACTAAATTTCTTAGTCGTTAACACCAGTCAGTGTCGTCGTCGTCATCGGTGTCCATATGTTGTGTGTCGGCCAGTGTTTCGACAGTAAGACTAGAATTGGGTCGTTGTTGTTGTTGTGTGGGTTGTGGTCGATGACCGCCAGCGGAACGAGCTCTGATGGTTGTGGTGTTGTTGCCGGCCTGATTGACCAGCAGTGGCCGATCCGTACGTTTGGCTTTCATGAATTTGAAGCCATTTGTCATTAGCGGCAAAACTCTCGACCGGTTATCACAAGTGGAGGTAATCAGAGCTAAAGCCGGAGCGTTTGCTGCCTCGAAACTAATGGGTGCCTCCTCTTTCCATGTATGCAAAGAGGACGGGGCGGCGGCGCTCATGCTCTGACTATAAGGCATTTGAGACATGACTGGTGGCTGCGGTAATTCACGGGCGACACCGCAACGTTTAACGGTATTTGCGGTCAGACAGGAGCTGCTGTTGGCTCTGCCGATGTTTCGTAACGGCGCAAATAGAGACGAGAGTCCATTGCCAGCAGTAACGGTCCAGTTCTGCGGCGGCGGATTCTGTTTCGTCAGATGTGTTGGCGATGCGTTCAACTTTGGAAAGTTGATGTTAGACGGAGTTCGGTTCGGTATTGTCGGCGAGTGTGACACTAATGGAAAGTTTATATTTTCTACTGATTGTACGGTTAAGCGTAGAAATGACGGCTTATTTGGTGTGTGTGGCAGAAGTCGGCGTTTACCTGATCTGCCGGCCCCAGTACGTTTCCGTTGCACAGGCAATGAGTGCGCCGATGATGGCGAAGGACTGCGCGACCTCTGCTCCAGTTGTGTCGTTCCATAGTATTCCGAGGAATTACCGTCCGGTTTGTGTGGGGACGGACTGCGCGAACGCGAATCTAATGTCAGCCCCACCTTTCGATAATCGGGAGATGCGCTGCGAGACCTTTCCTGTTCGCCACCAGGTCCTGTCCAGGGTCTGTGGTGACTCTTTTTACTTCCATGTCTACTCGGACTTCGACCCAAAGTGGGAGATCCGTACCACTCTTCTGCTCTGAGTTTGGCTACGAATCAAACCATTTATTAATTAAATTAAAATTAATTTTCTTAATGTTGTGATTGTCGTACAACCCATACCCCGAGCCCTTCCTTTTCTTGATGTTTCATATTTTACATAATCGACGATATCATTAACCGTTTCGGCGAATCCGTGGTCTCCTTTTTGAGGTGATGTCGAACGACCGATAGGGGTCGGGGATCGGCCTCTGGTTCGAGTCGGTGACGATTGACGGTTATGCTGAACAGATGGCGATCGAGATCTGGATCGGGACCTGCGTCGGAATGAGCCACCATGGTGCTGGTGCTGCTCAGGATGTAAATGAGTGGATAAATGTGCCAGAGCTGTCACCACCGGCTGATCCTGAATAACGAATCAATGGATTTTAAGAATTTAATAAATAATGTGATTGATTGAGATTATGGACTAAATCATTGAAGAAATGGTTGGCCAAAAGTGTGAAAAATGAGTGCGAGTATTGAATCACGAATGATGTGCACTAGAATTCAATGAACTGGTATTGGTATCGGAGTTGGCATTCATTAAGACATTCGCCACTAGTTTTCAAATGCAATCTATTTATCACTCGAATAGAGTTTAAGGAAAAGTTTAGTCCAAAAGTAATCATTTTTTTGGAATATTTGGAGATAAAGAGAGTGAGAGAGAGAAAAGACATTTAAGAGTTTCGGGACTTAACACACCAATCATTAACTCTTAAGACAACACACAATAAGGGGTTTGTCTCTATCTCAGTGATGGCACAGTATTGAAGTTTTTGATGGATACAAATCACTCACATCTGAACTTCTAATAATATGCTTAACACTTGTATCAGCACTAGTATTAGCGTCTGGTCTTCTAATTGCCACTAATTCAAAATCCTTATGAAAAATAAAATGAAAAAGGTAAATTTTAAAATTAAAAACAATTACCACTAATAAAAAGCGTTAATTAAGTCTAAAGACTGATTACAAACTACTTATACAATAAGCAAATATCGACATCACATACGATATAAGAAACATAAGACAAATGACAATAACAACAGTCTCTCTGTTTCTGGTAAGTCATGTATTGCCTGATAGGCCAGTGCTCTACAGATTTAGTAATTAATGACTAAAACTAATTAACATTTCTGTTATACTTCTTTTTTTAATTGATTTTCGAGATTAAGACTAAGATTTTTTTGTTTGCAATTATTTCATTCATCAATGAACTTGGTTATTTGTCTAAAATTTGAATTTCTTGAGAACTTGGAGGACAGGGAAAAGTACTACAGAAATGTTTTTCGGTTAGGAAACACAGTAATCACTAAAAATAAAGATAGAGAAAGAAGTTTAAGAGAAAAACTACGACTATTTTTTACAATTCAATGGAGAGTCCAATAAAAGTCTAAATTCTATGAAAAATAATACATATTTTAGAGGAAAGATATACACAATTATTATTTATATAACAAAACATATTCTTCTATGTCTTCCACTACGAGTTGATTACGATTTACTGACGAAGACTTTTACTGAGCAATGCATTTGCTTCCCAACAATAATCCGACACAATTTCTGTGCATTTATTGTTATAAAAAGAGAGTAATACCGAAGCCATTCAAAGGTAATACCAATAGTTATGACAAATCACATCAATTACCGACTGGACCACTACTGCACATGCATTCTGTATTGAATAGACTTTGTTTTTCTATTGGACAGCAATGGTCAGACCTGAGAGCCCCGGGGCTCATATGCAGAGCTCTGTGTTATTGAAAATCTCTTATCTCTTCTTCGTCTTCGACTGCTTCCGCGTCTTCGCATAAAACTCATACTTCTCTCTCTTTGACGCTCTTTTTGATCGGAATCACTAAAAATATATCAAACATTCATTTAAATTAAGTTAAATAAGAGTTTAAAAGAGAGGTAAGTGTTGGTCATACCTATGAATTGAATCTTTGAGAGACTCTTTGCGACTATTATTGTTAACCATAGCAGCCATTTCGGCAAAGTTTTGCTCATCGGCTGGTTTATTGGGATTTCGGACGGCGCCCATTAGCCGTTGCAAAAGTGACGGACGCTATTTGAATGCGAATTAGTATAATATTTCAAAAACAAATTTAAATCTTTTTTGCTATTTATGTTTTGACAATACTTTGCGGTGTTTTTCAAATAAAATAAATAAATAAATTTTGATTGTCTTAAGAAAGAAAAAGAAATAGAGAAAGAGTACAATAAGTTTGTGTGCATTTGAATGAACGCCAAACGTGTGGTTTAAGTGAAGATTTCATTTGAAGTTTACGTGAATTTTCAAATCGTTTTTGTAGTAAAAACACAATACAAAAGTGATTTAAGAGTTGAAGAACAAAAGAATTCTGTGCAAAATATATGCCAGAGCTAAATTGTACTATCTCTATAAGAAAATCACTGAATTTAGCATTAAGTTTAAAATGACATGGTTTAGATCACTAATCTTAAAACTTTTGATCTTGTTTTACATTTTTCAAAAAAGTGAGTTCAAAGTGCTATTAATTCGAAGAATTAATGAAAATTTCAAAATTTTTGTATAAAATAAGTGATGAAAAAAAATTATCCAGTTAATTTTTTAAATGGTACAATTGTGGGCAAATATGTTTCATTCAGTTGCTGATCACCCAGCTAATTTAAGAAGCTATATGTAAACTTAAGCTAATATGTTTACCAATTCAACTAGATCATCTATAAACTAAAATCAATGACCAAGCTTGCGCTATAATGTAGAGAGAAACAGATTTACGCACAACTATACTAAGTTTACAATTAGTTTACAACAACTATTAGAAGAAAGGTTAAGAATATTTGACAACAAATATTTGAGCATGCATATACATGAAAATGCAAGTTTAGTATATGGCAAACCTAATATAAAGTAATTGCTAAGTTTTTTAGTTAAATCTATACTAAGATACTTTTTAAGATTGGTTAATAGATAGAGACTGAGACAAACCAATAATCATTACAGTCATTACACCCATCAGTGGACAGACATCGATAAAAAATCAGACAATTATTTAATAATAATAATAATAAAGCGATAAAAAGTATTGCAATTAAATTACAATAATTTTTGTAAGAAAAAATTGAAAATTAATGTCGTGCAGTGGGTTTGAAATTTTAGGTTGAGCTCACTTTAAAGGGAAGTATTCAATGGTTATGTATTCTAAAAATGTTTTAATGGATTTGAAAGTTTAGGAATAAATTTAATGAAATCATTACCGAAGAATGGATTTGATATTAGAGGCATTAAAATTCATGACAAAAATACTTCACTCGAAGCTCTTTAGTGTATTATAATCTATTGAATATGAGCTAGTTAGCATAATTATTATGGAAATTGTTTACACTGATGAGATTCGAGCTAAATATTAAAGTTTTGTAGGCTTTGCTGTGGAGTGGAATGGATTAATTGTATGGATGATCAGTGAAAGATAAGAAATGATATGGATCAGTTCAAAGGCTGGATGAGTGCGGAATCAAAAATTGAATATATAGAGAGAGACTATACACTACCGCTTCTGGAGGAAGAATGGACTGCTTTTCCTGCAAAATACATCGAATACAGAGACACAACGTTAAGACACAATTCAAAGCGATTTAACAATTCTACCAAAAAATATAAATTAATGTATATTTAAAGCACATAAAAAAATGCTCGATTAGACAGATCAACACTAACAGCCCCTGTTTGTTCTCACTGAGAAAGCACCATGGTAAGTTTAATAGAATGCTGGTTTAAATTCTCTGTTTAAGTCCTGAGGAATAAAATTGGCTCTTGGTGATTGAAAGTCGAAGAAAAAGAAGTTATTTCTAAAGTTGATTATTATTATTGTATTGTTTTTTATAATTAAAAGACACTCATTTTTGGCAATGTTTTTATGGTTTACTCGTTTGTCACTTACAGATAGGCCCACTCCTGGTATTTGTCCAAAGCGTGTAGTTTTCCAGTTTTCGAGTACAAGAAATCCGGCGTAAATTTTGCCGACAGTCAACCGACCGTTCTTTAGCTCTGTTTAAGTCAAATATTAGATTTGAACCAATGGTTAGGCCCTACCGTCATGGGTTGGGATCAGTTTGTCAATTATCTTTTTGGCCTGAAGTGGCCACAGTTTGGTGAGTGTATGTCTAAGCTCTCTGTCAGCTTGGTCCATTTCCTCTGCCGGTCTCATCTTTATACTCAAGTTTTCCCGAATTAATGCGAAAAGTGTGGTGGTGAAATTGACCTTTCCATCATCAGTTATTGGCATGTTCATTCGAATCAATTTCTGAAATAAAACATTTGATTTTTGTCTAATGATCTTGATAGACCAAATATTACCTTGTAGGCCAATCGATACGGACACTTATTACCAAAGCCAAGGGGCGGATCCATATTCCTGAGCATATCATACATTTCTGAGTAGTGTATATAACCCGTAGCGTTGGGGTCGTATTCCGCCCAAACTCTGATATATTCATCCAAGTGATGGGCGCCCAAAATAGATGAGTCGCGGGTCAAGTAATCGAAGTTATCCATAATAACGGCAACGAATAGATTCAACATCTGATGAGATATACAATCAATTATTTGGAAAATTTATTAACATTTTTAGTAAATATACCAGAAATGAGCAAAAAAATATGAAGGTTACAAAATAGGAATAAGCTAGGTCAGAGCCACATGTACTCATATCGTCTTTGTTTTTATTTGTCTTCTCGTCGCATGGCTTTCCCGATATACAGGACAGCATAATTGCTTGCCAGGCTTCGCCAGTTGCACATCTAATATTATTTTATAAACAAGATAAATTAGTTGGTGCTTAAAACGCCAAAAAATGCAATTTTCCAACAAAATTCCAATGCATTCAAATGTAATGAGAAAAACAAAATGCATTCACAAAAATCATAAGACATTTATATATAAAAACAGTTAATATTTTGTGTAAAAAACCAAAAAATAAAACGAAGGCAACAAAAAAATGATATGAAGTGAAAGTTTGGGAAAGGGATGGGAAAGGGGTGAGAGCAAAGCCATAACCAGAATGGTGTTGCTAATAGACTACTTGCCTGAACAGAAGCATTAATCCTTGTATGAAAGTTCTAAAATTGTTATGTCGGGATAAGTTAGATTCTGCATTGATCTCGGGACTAATTGATATATTGCCAAACACCTAAACACAAGGCATAGCCGGGGATTAAACTACAGACACCACTAATAATTTAGTAATAATTCTACAGAGAATGAGAGCATATCATAAACACTACAGTTATGTATAGATTTGTATCAATACTACACTTATTTAAACTAATTATTTGAATTGAATTAATTGCGATACAGAATATGAGAGACGCACACAACGAAAGTACGGCTAAGTATAAGAGTACAGAATAAGTAAATGATCGGAAATAATTCGTGTGAAATATCAGAATATCACTGAACAGAAAGAAAATGACAACAATTTTTATGACAGACTTTTGACAGCAAAGAAAGAGTAACCAAATGTGGGAAACAAATACATAGAAAATATCGATTCGCTTATAAGCCATCGAAAGTACAGACATTTGTTTCAAATCTTCTGATTTTTTTTGAATTAGTTTTTGGTTTCAATTTGTTTGCAAAACGACAACCAGTTTTTGTTTTTGACTACAATTTCTACGAATTTACTTACTCTCTGATTAGACAGAGGGAACAGAATAACTCACCGGAATAACAATATTAATGACTGCATGAAAGTGCGAAAATTCGTGTGTCGATTGATTTCGGAGTCGGACTCAAAATCCATATTACCAAACACCTATTGGACGGCGCATAATTTGACGGTGGGGGATAGTAGGGTCAGAAGGTGTGATTACACAGAGATTAGAGAGATTTGCACCCAATTTATCCAAGAGTGAAATGATTAAATAGAATATTACACACACAGCAATGGCCAGGCCGTGGGATTGAGCAGACCGACTAATGGTAGGGTGCAGTCACTATCACAGTGGTATTTATCGGTCAGAATAAGGATTTTCATTGATCACAATCGCTAGGTTTTATGAATGGCATTCATAATCAATACCTAATATTTTGACTAAATTACTAATTCAAAGGATAACAGGACAGTTAGAGGTCTGGAGTCAGGAACAGACACAACTATAGCGCACGACTAACGATATTAATTATACGTCTAATACAGTCATCAATTCACAGTCTATTATCTATTATAGAGAGGAACAGTTCATAGCATTAAATGACAACCGAAACCAATGAATAACAAATTTGACAAAAAATTCAATAATTAAAATACAACTTCTAATAGAGTGGAGACTACTATCCGTATGTTTAGGACGGATCGAATTGGAGGCGACATCGATATAATTGATAACTACAATGTAAATCTATTTTGTATCAGTCGTACCACTAATTTGAATTCAAACACATGTAATGACAACTTTTTATTCTAAGACTTAATACTAAAACTAGTAATTAGTTTCTATTCTAATAACTATTTTAATGTTAGGAATAATTAGTTAATAATTAATAAATTAGTAGAAAGTTTTTATTGTATGCCTTTTGAGGCACACCATTACCTGCATTCCGATAATTGCATAAATAAAGAACAACATAGCGATGAGCAAACATACATAAGGCAGCGCCTGTAATAAAACAAAGATAAGGTATAGTACAAGAGAACACACTTTAGTTTTTTCGGTCAGTTATTTGACATAAATGTCTAATCGATGGCCGAAACAATGGTTACATACTTTGAACGATTGTATAAAAGTCCAGAGAAGTATTCTTATGGTATAGCCCTGACGTAAAAGTTTTATGAGTCGGGCCGCACGAAACAGACGCAAGAAACCGACACTGATGAAATTAAATTCCTGTATAAATAAACAAGGAAATATTTGCTCAATTAATTATTTATCGGTGATTTATATCAAAGGCGATCGCAGTCCTGATTCCTACTTTTTTATTTGTATTTGAGCTTGTACAAATTAGATTAAAAATTTAACCAAACAAATCTGTCGGGAGTTTAATAATTGTATAAAAATATAAATTTATATAACTTGACATTAATATTGACATAAATATTCTGATCCTCATTCAAATGGAATTATCATAAATAATGAATAATGGAGTCTCACAATCATGTACTTTGGATGGTTAGCCATTATGTAAATCTATATGAAAACATGTCAATCTAGATTAGACAAACCTTATTGCTGACTGTAATCTCCATGACAAGTGCATCGATAACACTCCCCACGACTGTTATGAAATCAAATGTATTCCACGAATCTTTGAAAAAATTCTTCAGAAAAAAGAATCGAATGAAAAAAAGAGAGCAAACAATTAAACCAAGATTATATTTTAAGTATCAGCCAAGAGATTAAAAAGAGATGAAAAGCGTTTTTGAAGAATTTGCTGCATATGTTATTTTGCTAGGTAAGGAAAAATTGAATTTATCGAAATTTGGACTTGCTAAAGATTTTAGAATATAGTAGAATTTGTTTCCATTAGAAAAAGATAATTGTTAATTTGAAATTTATATGATAAAGATAGTTTTTAGATAAGTAATTTTAAATGGATCAAATTTAGTTAAATGGGTGCAAACCTTGCATCCTAACGCGATTAGTTTGAGTATACACTCTAGGAGGAACAACGCTGTGAATATTTCATTCAAGTAGCTCAACCAGTCTACATAGGAAGGATCTGCATCGTGGTACTAAAGAATTGAAGAGACAGAGCACAGATCAGTTGGAGTTCCGTTTGTTTGGCACAACATTTGTGAGTCGCGTCAAATAATTTGTGATTTAAATCAAAAATTAAATGAATGGATGATTTTGAAGAGTGAGCGGCTATTCTCATTACTTTAGTGAGATTGGTCATTTTCTCGATTGTTTCTGGAAGCTATAAGTTTATTCGTGGAATATTTGATCCAATATTGATATAGTTGTGAAGTCATCATGAATTATTATTACAATTTTGCCAAAAGCTATTTGAGCTTGATAAATAATTTAGTTGACATTTGCTAGAAATTGATTATCGAAGTGTTTTGTTCCACAGAAATACCATTAACTGTAGTCATAAACATTTAATCATTCATTTAATTAATTTTTGTCAGCTTATCAAGGTGATTAAGATTAAACCAGATCAGCACTATTAAGCATGAGCATAAATTTGATAATTCATGATAATTTCACAATTATTCCATTTATTTATTTGAATTTCTCCAAAATATATCCCAAAGAAAAATATTGAAATTCAAAAAAGTCTTGAAATTGAATATCAAAATTTTGAATTTACTTCAAATAAAAATGTGATTTGCTCAATTTAATTTAAATGTTACAAACTTATAATTTCCAAAAACAATCGCAGATGAAATAAAATACTTGGATTTGGAAAAATTGGATTAAAATTCTCAAACAATTCATTAGAAGACAACTAATCTATGAAAATTATAAATAAAATGAAAGCTGAAAATAATTTTGAATCAATCAAAGCGATTGTGAAAATAATTAATTGGAAGGAACTTTGAAAAAATATTTGGTATAAAATATAATTGAGATTAAAATTATTTTTAATGATTATTTGATTAATTATAATAATAATTAATAATAATAATGAGTTTGTGATCGCATAAAATCAATGGATTTGGTGTCAAAATAATTAAACAATTGATGAGAAAACTGCTCTTCAATTGTATTTTTGAGATAATGAAAAACAAAAATTATATTAAAAATTAATTATAAGGATGATAAGAATGAGCAGGACCAAAATTAGTTTATAATATAAGTAGAATTATCGGCTAAATGTTCATTAACTCAATGATAATTAGTTTTTTGTATAGTTTTGAATACATAATAAACACATTCATGCTTTGATCAGTTCATCGCTTTTTCGCATCACTTAATTGGAGGCAAACGAAAACATGCCTTAAATTTGATAACACTTTTCATAAGTTATTGTCAGTCTTTTATTGTCAAAAATGCACAAAACATTTCATTATTCGCAGTCTTTATCGAAGTTTCATCAGAAATGCACAGAATTTTAAATAATCTTTTCTCGAAATCATGCCATGCAATTGTCAATTGTGTGAGGATTGGAGTGGGAAATACCAGAGGAAAGGATAGGATTGGGTTTGAAAATTAGTAGACCAACAATTTATCGTTTCGGTTGATTTCGTAATTCCTTTGAGTTTTTTGTTTTTTTTATCTTTTTTTAAATCAATTTTATTTCATTTTGAAATTTTCCAAAGATTTCAAATAAAATATTTTTTGACTAATTTTTGTCTAAAATTTATAATATTTTCGCCAAAAATGAACCAAAAAATCCGATGATTCCGATGAAAGAATTGAAACACATTTTCTCTTGGATTACATCAATTGTCGAAATAACGGGGTTTAAACAAATAATAGGCTTTTTGTCCATTCATATCAATTTGAATATTATTTTCATTAAAAGGGGTTTTCAAATAGGTCTCCAGAAAGGAATGACTTAATTTGCATATGAATGGACCCAAAACCCAAAATTAGTGAACACATGCAGCAAATTATTATTTTCAGTGCTTTTCCCAACACTTTTATCGCCTCTTTTTTTCTCTCTCTTTAAACGTCAATAGTTTTCGGTCCAACTTTTTTATGGTAAGTTCTTACCCGACATCCGAATGCTGTAATCTTGAGCATACATTCAAGGGTAAAAAGTGCAGTAAAGGCTGCATTTGTGTATTGAAGAGTCATTTTGTATTCATTTGTTTGTTGGTAGTACTGTTTGACAGATAGACAGAATATATAGGATGAGCCTCAGAAGCACAACAATTGCCACCAAAATATATGATAGGATTTTGTTTTTGAATTCAGTTTAAAAGTCAAACAATAAAAACGTTATGAAAAGAAAATAAGTGAAAACCAATTTGTTTTCAAAGAGAAAAATATATATAACTATTTTGACAAAAGAAAATAAATGGCTGTCCACTTTTAAATGTAGGACTGTTATAGAATTTTTTCCTTTTGTTAATCTTTTTGCGGGTCATTTAATATTTAAGTTTTGCCTTAAATTGTAAATCACTTAATATTTGTCTGAATTAAGTCAATTGTAAAAAGTCTTTCGACTCACAGATTATGTGACAGATTAACAATTATTTTACAACATATCAGAGATGTGCACACTTTGAATACTACTAACTATGAATATTTAAATACCTACTTTATATTCTGGTTCAGTTACTTTTGGATAAATAGAAAAGTTTGAATTGAATTTTTAATAAAAACATTTTTCAGATGACTCCCAATCTTTTATTGCTTTACAGTGAAGTGGTTTTTAAAAAAAATAATATTATCCCAAAAGGAATGTAAATAATGTAATCATTTGTTTCTTTTAAGGGACAAAGTATTCATAATTTTTGAAAATTAGGTTTAAATATTGAAATATTGTGTTTGAATAAAAATTTTAATACTATTTCGCAACTTATTTATTGCATATTTAAAATTAAAGTAAATGGTTTGCATTTGATAGTGTAGCAAGGCTAACTTGTAGGCTAACTATCGTGTTTTAAGCAATTTTTAATACTAATGAAAAAGACTACGTTCGTGAATTGCCTCAACTATAGTGCTTTAAATGCTTTGATCCTAGATTAATTGATGCAAACCTATTAGTTGAAACATTATACCAAAACATATTGAGCCTAACAAGCACAGTTTCCTACCATAAAAGTAATTTAATCGAAAGCAAAGATTGGTTCAGTTCTGATAAAAGAGTTCATTGAATAAGAAATGATAAATGTTTATTTGTAAGCGAGGTCTCTCCTTTTTATTGGAGCTCAAATTCCCTTGATTCATTCAGACAGGAAAAGTATATATTTCTATAATTAAATTGAATCTATCAAAAACAAGACTGAAAGCAAAATATTTTGGAAAAAATCAAAGAAAAAATTGATGAACGACTGAACCGTTTCATCAATCATTTTTTAAGACCATGATACAATGAGAGAAATAAATCTTTAATATGAGAAATAGACAAACACATAAAAGAGCCAATGTGGAATTTATCTTTAGGAAATGATTCATCAGACTTTTATCAATTTTAAAATAACCTTTTTTGTTGCGACCAGAGATGAAAAGCGCAAAAGTGGAGCATATTTTCAATTAATTATCTCTTTTTTCAATTTGATTATAACTTTTAGCGGAAGGGAAAGGAATTCTACGTAAATGAGGAGAGATAGGAGTTGGGATGAATGGTGTGCTATGGAAATATACATATAATTATATCGTTTAATATATATATATATGTATACAAATATAATTTAAATATAGATATAGAGAACAATATGCACCGTATTATTCATTAATTTTGGCCATAATTATTTATATTTTGAGCTTTTAAATTCTCATGCAATTTAATATATAAATCAAGTGCTTCTGACAAATGTTTAGATTGATATTTAGATATTAATTTGAACAAGATAATATTTGGTCAAATAAACTTGGATGAATTATATAGATATATGCAAATTATATGCATATTTCTTAAGATATTTAGTAATTGGTTTATCTGTCTCTGAGTTTTCTTTTTAAAAATATTTTAATCAATTTATTGATTTGTTTTTATTCCGTTGGAAAAAGTCATGCAATTCAATAGCACTTCTCTTTATTCTGAGTATTAGCACAATAGGCACCAAATGCACCACTTTTTCAGAAGGAATGACATATTACTTGATATTAAAACCACAAATAGTTTTCGCAGTTCAGCTCATCTTTTGTTGGAAAATATTGAGAGAAAAATATTTGCATTTCTAATGTAGAAAATGGTTTCCGGATATAATATTTGAATTCATAAATTGTTTTTTTATTTCAAACATAATAATGGAACAAATATTTGACAAAAAACAAGTATTTCTTCAATATATGTCTATTGATTTTTATTATATATCGATCTTAGTTTTTATGGCCGACGATAAGCTCAGAATAAATATCAATCAATTAATTTGATTGATTTAATCTATTGAAAGAGTCAATAGTATTATAAAACAGTGAATAAACACATTTCTAGTGTCAAAAGTAATTTCTATCAAAACTTATGTTTAAAATAAATATTTTGATTTCAAATCAAATACTATTATTCTGATCATAAACAGAGTGTCTCCAAATGGGGAGTGTTTTCAAAATGAAGTGCAAATCATTTTTCTTCTCAAATCCCAACATCAAATTGCTGCTGATATGTGAATCTAGGTCACTTAGCGACTGGTCAAATTGATTTTTATTGCACCGGAGTAAGAGAGAGATAGAGACATTTACTTTAATAATATTTGTCTCATTTGTTTCTGTCATCAATTCATTCAAAAATATAGTAATTAGTAAACAAAATGCCGTTTGATTTCATGCGTTCAGAATATCCTTAATATTCTTCTTATAATTATTCTATAGTTGAAGAAAAAACTAATTTATTCTCAATTAGATTAATGTAATTAATTATTCTGTTCTATTTCTGAAAGATTATTTTGAATGGACATAACCTAATCTGTTCCATTAGAGAAACACACCCTCAATGAAAATTCTATTTGAAAACACTTTTATAATAATCGTGGAAAAAACGAAGTGAATCACTGAATCTAAGCAATAATTTTATGGAAAATTAATTGATTTATATTAAAATGAAAAATATTTGAAAATATTAAGTGAAAAAATATATTCTGTGCTAAACTTATTATGAAAAATGAAATGAAAATATATGATTGGGTTTGGATTATAGAGGGAACGGGTACTCACTTTCATCATTAGTAGGATAGTGTTGAGTACAATCAAAACCATAATAAAGTATTCGAAAGCTGTAGAGACTACGACTCTCCATATTTTATACTTGAGCGAGTCTTTGTCTTTGGGCATATACCGTTGCAAAGGCCGCGCCTGTATGGCAAAGTCAATGCACGACTTCTGATTTTTGTCGAGCTCTCCCTCTTCGAGCTCTTTTTCTCCCTGTTCTTGGAAAGTGATGATAATTAAGGCAACGAATATGTTTACGAAGAAGAATGGAAACACTATGAAGAATATGACATAGAATAGTGACATCTCGATACGAAAACGAGGTAATGGGCCATGGTCCTCGAACACAGAGTCCATTGAGTTTTGAAGCACTCTGCAAGTTTACAAAAGAAAAGCATTAGCGTTAAACTCATTTTATATATTCAATCAAATATTGAATAAATTTGAATTAATATTGACTTTAATATAATTAAATCGAAAATATCCAGAGTTTCATATTAATTACCAAACTGTTTAAGAAAAAGAAACTTTCTTTAAATGTATATTTAATACACAGTTTCTCTTTTAATCCCTAATAATGATAGGAATACTGCAAAATGTGTTTATTCATTAATATACATGTAAATACATATCTATTTATCCTTGCTCTATCCAAGGTTATTAATCAATGTTTCTTTAAGAAAATTCATAAATTCTCAATTCCGATAAGCTTTTAGAAATTTCTAATTTATTAAGATTAAATCATAATATTTTCCTTTAATGCTGTCTTAATTTTAATCTTATTCATTCTTTTGGAAAAAGAATAACTTATAATTGAATTGAATTTCATTGCGTTTTACAACAGATTGAGATTCGGTTTCTATATTTCACTGAAAATTCTTGGAAATTGAATTCAATTACAAAATAGTGAAATACGAATGAATCGAATAATAGAAAAAAAGTTCAAAACAATTCAAATGAAAAGAAAAGTCAAGAATTTTGTGCAATATTTGCGAAAAAAATAAACAGAAAAAACTCATTTCAAATATCTGAGGAACTTATGTGTGAAAAATATTCAATAAAAATACTATTGAATAAGTTTGTGCTCCAAATGTATGGAAATCAAAATAATCCTACCAAAGTGGGGTATAACCCACCCGGCTTATGAGCTAGAACCAAACATTTTTTATTTTATAGGAATAATTATCTACATTAAATCTATAGATAGAAAACATATTCTTATTCAAGTTGTGGATCGATTTAATGCCTCTAACTTTTGAAATTTGCTGAGCTCAAGGACCTTGGTCATTGAAATAATAATATATGTGATGATATCTCGACTTATTCTGAACCATAAATCTTTGAGAAATCATTAGAACTGAGAACACAATCATATAATGCATGAGAACTACTACATGCGAACACAGAATGGAATCAATTGTTGTTACGAATAGCAACCCTTTCCTCCAGAGTACTGAGTGATGCACCAAATTAACTCCTTGATTGTGTGAAAGTGAAAAATGTTGAAAGTATTTCTGAATAAAGTATTATTCCTTCACAGAAATGAATTTTAGGATTCCTAATAATAATAATAATTTAGCATGAACAATTAATAGTTCAATTAACATGTTCAAATTAATGTTGTCAATAATATTCTTTAAATAAATATCTTGATTTATAGGTAAGAATGAGTTTTTCTGAAATTTACCATAAAATAAAAATATATTAATAGAAAAGAAGGCAAATAGAGGAGAGATAGACTCATATTTAAATTTAACATGTTTAAATGAAAAATATGTATAATAAATATGAAATATGCGCCTACTGTGGCCATCCTTCACCGGTTTGTACAGTGAATAGTGTGAGCATCGCTGCGATAACATTGTCGTAATGGAAGGGATGTTTATCCCATCTTCTCTTCTTAACAGTCGGGGGCTTGAATTTAGAGGTAAACTCAAAATATTCTCCACTGAATTGTCGGCCATATTATGAAGAAAAATAGCGGCAAAAGAAATAGAAATTTATATTTTGAATGAAAAGAGAAAATCAATCCTTTCAAGTGTTTAAAAATAGACTCTCAAAGATAAATATGCATTTGGATTGAGAGAGAAGGCATTGGACTGGAGAGGACGGGAAGGCATTACAGCAATGGATCGATACAATAAATAAATTGCTATAATCAAGAGGTGGCTATACTTACGCGCATTCATTTTCAAATAATTTTGACTCATCCGTACAGTAATTAAATCTTCCGTTAAATAGTTGGACAGCAATCACAGCAAATATGAATTGGAATAACATATAAACTATTAAAATATTGAACACATTTTTCAGTGATGTCACCACACAATCGAATACAGCCTATAATATGATAGGAATGGTTGAGAAATAGATCGGTTTTAGTTTGAATGTGTATTTAATTGTTGTTTTGTTTGACATTACTTTCAATTTGGGAACGCGTTTAATGGTCTTTAGTGGTCGTAATACACGTAATACCCTATGGATTGACACAAAATTTATGATTAAATTTATATTTTCCACAAAATAAGAATTTATTTTTTGTTTACTTATACCTAAATATTGAATGTTAATTGTGATTGATCATATATGTAATAATTCATTATTATTTACCTGAGAGATTTGATAACGCTCAGACTGGATGCGGCATGTGAGTCTCCACTGAAAAAGAGATATTTGCATGCTTAATTGTACTTTTAATGAGATTAAATGAAAAGTTTTTATATTTATATGAAAATTAATTAATAATTGAGTGAAATGTTTAAAGAGTAGCCCCCACTCCAAATTTGGTACTCTATTGGGAACGAGTGTAGTGACAATCTTAAAGGTTTTAAATGTCAATTCATGTCCTGTTTTCGAAATATTCCAAACAGATTAAGAAATGTTAACCATTGAAAGGCTTAGTTTGCTATTAATAGAGGAAGTGTTGAAAAGCAATCACTAAATGCGAGTGTTTTGTAGAGAAAATTGATTTCCGAAATCCATTTGAAATATTTTTGATGAAAACTTAATCCTATTTCCAAATCAAATGCAATGAATCGAAATAACAGCTCTTATACTGATTTCAGTGAAGACATCTGTATTTAATAGTATCTGTTCTTAAAGACCATTAATTAAAATTTTGAACTTTTAAATGGGTTTCCTATTCATAAAACTCATAACAAATTATTCTTAATTCGTGTCGTCTTTTCTTAAGAGATTTTATGGAATTTGTGCTCATATTCTGGGATCAAACAAAATAAAGATCAAAGTTTAAATTCATTTCAAGGCTCAGGCATTTGAGGCTTTGTGTGCTTTAATCAAAAGACTTACAAAAATGTGAACGCAATGGCACAGAGGGCACAGATCACAACAATGGCGTCCAATATATTCCAAAGATCACGACTGTATGAACCAGGGTGTAGGAATACTCCTTGGTCTATTACTTTGAGTAACATTTCAATTGTGAACACACCGGTGAAGGCGTAGTCGAAATACTGGAGTATGTCATTGATGTCTGAGCTCTCTTCGACCGGGTCTTCGGCCGCTAAGGCAATGGACGACAGAGTGATTATAATCATAATAAAGGCGTCGAAGTAACGCATATTTGTCACGTAATGGGCCCCCCGTCGGATCGGATTAGAAGAGGACAATATGAACATGGAAGAATAGGGCAGCATTGGCTTTGGACCCGTTGCCTCTTCTTCTTCATCATCTTGAGGCTCCCGAAATGGCTTAGGTTTTGGTATTTTGACTAGTTCAAACTCTATTTTACTAATATCTGTGTCCTGTCCGCCACCCCTGGCGTTGGCTAAAGGCGAAGGTGGGCATATGTTGACTGATGGCAACAGATCAACGTCATCACCATCTCCTTGTGTTAGAGCTAACTTAGTGCCCTGTCTGTGCAGATCTGCGATCTCTTTTTCAATTTCCTCTTTGTTTCTTTCTCTGTCTACTTCTGCCTCTTCCTCTTCAGCTGCAGTTAATTCTTGAGCGTTGGCCAAATTGTCGACAGCAATGGCCAAGAATACATTCAAAAGTGTGTAATTACCGAAGAGCACAAGTATAATGAAATAGACGCTATAAATCATTCCTCCCCCGTGAATACCTCCTTGAGATTTGATGGCATTATACATAACTTCATTCCAGTCCTCTCCGGTCAGGATTTGAAACACTGTTAACAATGCGATAGCAAATGAGTTGAAGTTTGCCGGAGGCGTTCCCTTCTCGAAGTTGAAACTGTTTGACACAAACATCAGTTTAAGCATTAATTCACAGTTAATTAATTTAAAGTAAATAATCAGTCAAACCCAAGCACTGGTGTAAGAGACTGATAATAAAGAGTGGGTAAAATCAGTACCATTACAGTACAGCATAAATTATTTGCTAGGGGTTTGAGCAATATAAATAGCAATATGAAAGGGTTGACACTTACGCGCCTCCGAATAACTGCATTCCAAGTAATGCAAAGATCAGAATAAATAAGAAGAGAAGAAATAGTAAACTAATAATAGATCGCATCGAAGCCAACAGCGAAATAACTAAATTTCTGAGTGATGACCAATATCTGTGCCACAAGAGGAAAGGTAGCGTCAAATTATAAACAATAGTAATTAATTAGATTTGAATCGATTTGTTTGAAAAATTAAATTAAATTTTGAAAATACTTCGTCACTTTGAATATCCTGAGCAGACGTAAGGCTCTTAACACAGAGAAGCCGAACGAACCGCCCTTTACTTCAGACCAAATCACTTCGAAAATACTACCGAAAATTACCTGAAAATCAGTGGTGTTTATTGGAATTAATATTCAGAGAAGGGCACACATAATTAATTATTGTTTATAGAGGGAAGAGTGAAACCATTAAATCTGTGGATAAAATTCATTGTAATTCATGACAACACTTACCATACAATCAAATCGATTGAATGCGGATTCAAAATAGCATTTGATTCCTAACGCATATAATTTAATACACATTTCGCATATGAAAAGACCCAAAAACACAAACTCCGCGATATCTGTGCAAATGAAAAATCAAAATTTTATTCGCCATATATTTTAGTTTTACACGAATTCAAAAAAAAAATAATTTTGTTTCAAAATAAAATGCAATTTCGATACCAATGTTTGAATACCGGGTTATCACTAATAATATTATATTTGTTAAGAAAAATCTACTAAACTATTCAATGCTTTTAAAATGAGCATTTTAATTTAGAAATTAGTTGTGGAAAACGCTAATCACTCATTAATTATATTATAATGGAACCTGATAATAGCATTTGATAGCATTAACTATTCACTCCGGGGTAGAATTTACTACAAACAAAAACTGGTTCATTAAATAGCATTTAATTAAGAAAGAAAAATAAGAAATTTTCCATTATATTCACGTCTAAGCAATTATACCAAGTCTATTTTCTAGCCTTTTCTTCAAAACAAAAGAAGCTTCGTATTAGTTACATGTATTATATAACTCAATCCAATTAATTCTTGTTAAATTTACATATTTAGTAGGGTGGATATAAAGGAATTCAGAGCGAAATTAATATTTAACTTGATTATGAAAGAAAATCACATTTTTATTGTTATATATAGTTTTGCAATCGATTGCGTCAATTGTCATATTCTGAGCAATGAAGGGGAAAACTGGATAAAACTGGGTAATGCCGTGAAGCCTAAATACTATATGGGAGTCTTTTTAAAAGTTGAACATGCTTTTTCCTCTCAGCATGATTTCAATTATTAAGAATAAGTAAAAGCAAAATTCCAGATAGAATTTGCCTTAAATATATTTGCAGGGTAACAAATTCATTAATTTCAATAGAAATAAAGCATAAATCTTAGAGATGTTACTTCATTATTATTTTACCCTGTTTTCACCTTCACTGATTCTGATAAATCAATAATATGAGAATTAGCCCTAAAAAGATTTGAAAGACAAATATAATTTGTTTGATTGAATTATCTCTTATGTAAAGAATCAAATGAGACGTTCAACTGATTAAAGTAGAGTTTCGTAACCCTTAGCATTGAAAACATTTGCACAGTGATGCCCAAGTGATCTGGCTCATCGAAAATATTGCAATTAAAGGTTAACTTTGTATCTACTTGCTCATATATAATGTTAAATAAATTTCTGACCAAGCTGAACAACAATAGGGTTGTGTGTTATAAGTTATGACCCTTTGTCCATCCCTAACAACTTTGATTGGATTGAATGTCAATTTGATTTCACTTCTTTGTCATTAATGACTGGTTTGCTCTCAGTTTTCGCATTCTCGGTAAATAATTGAAAAGATTTTTCATCGGAAATGGGGTTTACTTTTGAGAAAAATGAGAAATTTTCTCAATTACTACAAAAAAAACTTTGATTTTCTTAAAATCGATAAGTAATTGGAAAGACTATTACAAAGCGATAAACTTATCCCAAATAATGAACATGATCACTATCTCTGGCAAATTTTTTCCACAATTTTTATATTTTATTTGTTCATTGATTCGCCATTTAATTGTGTTAAGCATATTTATTGTCTAGACTTTAGAATATTGAACAAGGTTTCTTATGGGAAATAAACATTTTCTATTGGTTCTGTAATAAGCCACTGATATATCAATGTATCAGGGTATTCTCAATATAACTTATTATTCGTAATTTGGCAAAAATATGAGCAATTGATTGATTAAATCAAAGCAAAAAAAATGATTTATGTGTCCTTTGGGTTACAGACAGACAATAAAAACATCATTAGTTTTGTGTAATATTTTTCTCAATCAAAACATTGGCTATAAATCAGAAATATATGTATCGAATCAGAAAATATTATTCATCCCAAAAATGGATTGAATTTTATCAAAATTAGGAGAAAAGAAAAGAATATTATTTTTATGTCTTACATAAGAAGTCTGTCAGCCATTTGTCCTGTCCTTTATGTTCGACGGCAACGCAGGCAGTGTTCAAAAACACCAAAACTATGACAAACCAATAAAAGCCTTGGGTTTTGATCATTCGACGGACACCGATTCTAAATGATTAAGAACCAAAATTAATTAGACCCAACTCTGATCTGATCACAATAGCCAAGATAATATTTCTAAGAATATATAATCTTTTATGGGTTTGTCCTCATTTCGACTGAAGAACTAATATTCAATGTAAACACGAAATATATGCTGAACTTTGAGAATAGTATATTTACTTTCTAACATTTAATGTCTGCCTATTATACTACCTTGGCTATTATTATTATATGTGATATCTATTTTGTTATTTAATGCATAATCTTATTAGACATTTATGTCTTGAGCTGAACATAAAATAAGAGATAGTGTGTCAAAACTGACCTGAACCGCTTTTCAGCTTTCCAGAATGCTTTGCAGGCGCCTTTATTCTTAATTTTTGAGTGTAAATAGGAAGCCCTGGCGAATCCTTTTGCCATTTGAGGTAAGGTTTTTTGATTTTTCAAAGGATTAATCATTAAAATTTAATGATTCAAATAAAATATCTTTTAATTAATTTTGAAAAATAGGCGAAAATATGTTTCATTTTTCTAATTTTTTGGATTAAATTGAAAGCAGCAGAAAAATTAGGCGCAAAATAAGCTAATGAAAAAGCTTATTGGGTGATACCTTGGGCATAATAAGTGGGTACAAAATAAAATCGATCCGTTATTGCAATGAAGAGCAAAAACATGCATATTATTGAAGGAGACGTTCAATGCGTTCATTGGTTTGTGATTCGCATTACATTCGACTCATTAGAATCATATCAACAAAACCACAGACAATGCAAACAATACTTAACACACAAACGACACTATCAACAAAACATACTGGGAGTACATATCCACCATTTAATTGTCTACCACCACATACTAGTATACCAAGATTCAAATTTAGTGAATATGGGTGGATCCAGTTGGAATAAATAAGAATAGAGTAGGCAGGAAGGAGGATAGGGAGGCAAATAAGTAGAGAGAGAGAGAGAGAGAGAGAGAGAGAGAGAGAGAGTCATAAAACTAATTTATTATTTAATAGACTAATAAAATTATAAGTAATAGAGAAGAGTAGTCTTAGATTGAGCCTATGGCAGTCGCAAATCCATAGTTTGAAGAGGCTTGAGCTAGATACAATACTTATTCTTAAATATAAATAATAGGATAATATTTGAGACGACAAAAATCATTTTGAGTTTATCTCAAATCTCTGTTATTTATAAAAGAAAACAATAAAACAAAACATAATTTCATTATTTCTTCGAAGACTAATCGAAAAGATTAATTCACTTTAACTGAAAGGTCCGACTCTTTTGTTATTCTTGTTCTGGTTTTTCCATTTTGGCTGAAAATTGAATAAAAATAAATAAGAGATGAAAGTAAAGGAAAGGAAAGGATGCGAACAGAAGATAATGAGGAGAGAGAGAGAGAGAGAGAGAGAGAGAGAGAGAGAGAGAGAGAGAGAGAGAGAGACCGTTAGTTGTGCTCTACTATATTCTATTCACTACCAGATAAACAGGAGTCTGATATTATAGAAGAGATAAATTGATAAGAAGGCAAAATTGAATATTAAGGTGCTTTCAAATACTATTCAAAGGCAAATCACTAAATATAATGTTATGATCTAGGTTAATCTAAGAAATCTATTACTCATTCACTAAATTAAAGCAAAACTAAGTCTATTGTCGAAAAATCTATTGGCAGACTATTTAAGGCAGTAGTCACTACTCGGCCCTTATTTTCAATACTAATACTATTGAAAAACATTTTGTTTCAAAGGCTTAAACTCTAATTTGTCAATCAATTGTAATTTACCAAATAATTAGAGAATGAATGGCCTTTTGCTTCTAATAGGTGTTAGGTGTGAGTAAATACCTTTGAGCACCTTCTTTGAAGGCAGGTCTATTAGATTTTTCAAATGCATTGATCGGCAAAGAATTGTTAAAATTTGTTTAATTAAATATTTCGTATATTATGTGACGGTTTTTAACAATAATTTGATGGTTAGGAGAGTGTGTTGTGTGCGGAACGACATATCGACAGTGAAAATAGTGTTAAAAGAGTGAACAAACGGTACGGAGAGTATGAAAAACCATGTTTGAAAAAATGATTGTCATAGATCGAAATACACGCACATTCGGTCATAAAAATATTTGATTAAATAATATATACATTTTTTCATATATTTATATATTTTCGTTATAAATATATTTTTGTTGGTTATGTTTGATATGAGACACAAACACATAGAGAGTAAAACACACACACATTGAGAGATAGGAGTAGAGAAACATAAGATACGCAAAACATTGTTTTGTTTTAATGTCAATGGATGTAATGGTCAATCAATACAGTCGATGGTTGGATGTGATCAGACGAATCATAAATAATTATAATAATTGTTTGTTGCAGTGATTTGTGATTTTTTAGTATTGAAAGTGATTTTTATTTTCATTTGATTAAGTCATTAGCAGAAGAAGAAGACCACATGCAGAAGAAGATGGAGAAAAAAGATAATTACATTAAAAACTTGTCTTCAAAATTATAATTAATTATGAATTCTATTCTATTAAAACAATAATATATTCCAATGAATTGTATCTTTAGTTTTAATCTTTTCTGAAACTAATTTGAATTTTTGTGTAATTAAAAGAAAAATATATTTATTTTTTGCAAATAATTTCATTGAAATTCAGACTCAATAAAGAAAACTGAAAAATAAAAGTGCGATAACTCTCACAAATGTCTGTCTAAGTGATGACAAAAATAAATATAAAACAATTTTACAGAATATTCTGTGTCTTTCATTCTGAGTTTTATTTTGAAAATAATAATAATATAATATATGTATTAATATTATGAAAAGCACTCAAAAATATTCGAACAAAAAACGAATTGACTGTCTGTCAGACAAAATGTTAGTCATTTGCAATCAAATCATATAAAAGTTATGACAAGGAGTGGTGACATACCTTCTTCTTCTTCCTCCTCCTCCTCTTCTTCTTCGTCTGTACTCTTTGAGTGCATAGTCTTTAACTTTTTGCGTTTGGCGGCAGCCCTTCGTCGTGCTATCAGACCATTAATTAAAATATAATTAAAGTCAATCAAATTAAATCATATTAAGTCAATCAATTCAAATAATCAGAGCTCACCAAGGTGGTACAGTCCCTTATACTAAATATATTTATAAAACTCTAATTTTTTCTAACAATTATTTCTATTTAATCCTTAAAAACAGTTAAATTATTTACAATAAACTGTATATTTATTTAGCTTGGTCACCTATATTCACTGGTCGCATTTTGAAAATATTCCCTAGAGCCGAGAAATTGTCAAAATACCCTCTAGAATCTTTGAGGAAATACCCCCTCTAGCTTCGCCGAGGTACTCTGCGCTAAATTTACATAAAATCAAGTAAAAACATGATCTTGCAAAAAATATTGGAAAGTAATAGAAAATCAAAGTTAAATAAGATAAGATCGCTGCCGAAGCTAGTTTAGCTTAAATTAAGTAGGGTTTAGCCGATGGCGTAGGTTCCAATTCTACTGGGGACTCATTATTTTCAACATTTCAAAAAAGAATTTACTGGACCTTTTACCCCACCCCCTAGAATAGAAATGCTTGGCTACCAGTGCCTATATTAAAAGGGTTATTTCAGATTATTGCAAGTAAGACACATTAAGTATATGCATGCAATCAATCATTAGGTTCCTATAATTGGTCATTAGGTTTATGAGTGCACTTATCGTGCAATACATTAATTGGTAGATAACTTATTGATCAGTCAATAAATTGTATTATTGTATTGTTTTGTTTATCGAGTCTTACCTTCAATTATATGCATTTTCTCCTCTTCTGTAGTCCTTTCTTCGGCTAAAATGACTTCCTCTGAAAGAAAGAAAAATATTTAGTATAAGAATAGATTTGAAATTAATGACGGCTTTTGTCGACAAAAAACAGTAATTTTTCACTGGTTTGTGAGAATAAAGGACAGGCATTTTACTCCCTAAAGAAAACGTTTCATTTAATAAAAAAAAAAGTTTTACTTCTATTGGTTTAAAATACGAATTGTATTTCACTTTTTTTATCTTTTATTCATTTAATTTATTTGATTACAAAACACTTTACTTTGAATAAGTGTTAAAATGTTTATGGGTTTACCTGCTTTGCAGATCCATTCAACGTAACCATTGAGTTCTCTTTCCAATTGTTGTTGTCGTCTTAGTTTAAGGAAGGCCTGACGGTTTTCAACCCGTTCTCTTTCTTTCGCGAACTCTCTGTTAACCAAAATGAGACTTATTTTAATATTTTGTCTTAATTTTTATCATTTCATCTATAGTTCAACTATGAGTTTAAATTGCATTGATGATTAACCCTGCTTAGTTTAATCCCCAGTTAATTTAGGAGATTATATTTTTACTCATTTGCAGAAACTTAATATTTGGCGTTAATTTGTCAAATTTTGTACATGTTTATTTCTTAGTTAATTTTAATTAATATTAGAACTTACCCGCTCAAAACACCAAGAACCAAATTGAGCATAAAGAATGAACCCAGAATAATGAGTGGCACAAAATAAATCCAATTATAAGTACTTCCCATCGCATCGTTAGTCTAAACACATATAAGACATGTTTATTGAAAAATTTGATTTATTTATTCAAAAACTGAATAACATTTTTGAAAATATTTAAATATATAAAAAGAAATAACTGTTTTCTGTATTTCTTCATTCATTTCAAAAGTGAATTCATTTTTCATTTCATTCAATTTGTTTTTGAGACTAAAGTCAATACTCAGAAGAAATTCTAAACACAAATATTTGTTGAATTAAATTATAAAATCTGAGTTTTAATACTTTTTCCGAATTTTAATAATAAAAGATTTGCTGCTTTTTCTAGTATTTGCTCGAATATATACCCATAGAAAACTGTTTTATAGGATTAAACATCTTTTAATTACTCGGGCAAATCATTCTGGATAAAGCGATCTTTAAACAAGTTCTTTGGCACAAATCCAATGAACACTACATTTACACCTTAATTATTTTGACCAGAATTTACAAATTTCATTCATAATAAAAAGAATACTGAATTTTAGCATTTTTATGAAATTTTGGCAATATTTTGAAAATTCGGAGAGGGGCGGGTTGGTTAACGGGGGATGATTTAACGAATGAGATTATATGCTACATTCCTTTCGGTAAATATAGTGTAAAAGCCATTTATATTTCTTTCTTGGAAGAGCTCTTTTATTTGAGGGCCTTGCGCATTTATTGATTAATAGATGTACTAGGAATTATCTTCAGACAAATTTATATTTTAAAAGCTTCTCTAGTTATCTAGAAATGTGATATTTGTTAGAATATATTAATTTAATGGATTGTAAATAATCAATATTAAGTTCCGAATAGTTTTATCTCATTAAGAATTTTGGGCTCAAAAGCAATATTGGATTTTATATTAGAGATAAAACTCTTTTGTTCACAATATTTGCGTTTAAATTGAAATGAATGTGAATTCAATGAATAAGCATTTTATGATAAAATGCTTGAAATTCCATTTTCTTCGGGCATTAAATTGATTTAATAAGGATTGAAAATCTATTTTAGACTAACCCAGTATAATATCTGGGTCCATCCTTCCATAGTAATGCACTGGAATACGGTTAACATGGCGAAAAATATATTATCAAATGATGTGATGCCATAATTGGGTCCTTCCCAGCCCTCTTTGCAGACAGTCATGTTTGGACAGGTGTAGGCACCTTTGGGAGCCTTATCTGGAGGATTCATTGTGCATGGCGTTTCCAAAGAGTCGCCTTCTCTATATATTTGAGCTACACAATGACCCAGTTAAAAAAGGATGCTCAGGATAAATAATAAAAACTCACTTTCATCTGGCAAACTGAAACATGTTTTATGAAGCGCTCCTTCATAGAAGTCAAGGCCAATAATGGCAAAGATTACGATTGCAAATAACACTAATAAACCAATTTGAAGTAATGGCGCCATTGCTTTGATTATGGACTTTAAGACAACCTGAAGACCTGTTCGCATGTCATTCCCAAAATTGAATTAGTTTTTGGTAAATAATAAAAGAAATAATTGGTTTTGAAAATAAAGTTTATATTCAATTGATATTATGTTTCTGGAATCTGAGCTCATTTTTAAATCGGAATCAGTTTAGATAAGTTGTGAAAAGTGCTCTGACTTTACAGACGAGTGTCGTTATCGTCAATTCCTTTCAGTTTAAAGACTTAATGACAATAAATCTCTCTTTTTTTTGATAGATTTGATTGTCTTTTCTTCAATGTTTTGAATCTGACTTTAATTTGATTATAAGAAGAGTTGAATTAAATGGCATTCGTCTGTAGTCACCATTTTAACTAAATTTTTGAACATTTTTTATCTCTAGCTTTGAATCTGGAATAAGTCAGATATAATTTAATAAATCGAGTTATCGAGGAATTATTATCATTATATTCTGCGCTCAACCGGAAAATGCTATCAAATATCTGTCAAAAGACTTTAATAAGTTTTTTATCAAAAAAAAAAATATATAAAATCAATGAAATTATAATCTTCAACAAAAACTTGGAAATTCTGGGCTAAGGTTTGTGTCTTTCATTAGTATCTGGTCTGAGGATTGTAATAAAAAAATCAAACCAAACAAGAGATAACTCAAAGGATGTAATTATTGACAGAAAAGGGAAGAATCAAAAACTAAATCCAAGAGAAAAGTAAAAATAAAATTACATTAAAGTAAGAGTTAATGGAATTCTTAAATATATTTTTGTCTTAGAATCAATTTTTTCTTTGCATTCCCCTCCATTCCCCTAAACATCTCCATATAATACATAGTTTTCAATAAAATCAATATATCGGATGGTTTGACCCAATGTGCAAAACTACTCCTTTTGTGTTAAAAGAATAGATCATTTCTTTTAGAGAAAACTACAGTCTATTTAACGAATTGATAGCATTTTCTTTGGCTTTTGAGCGGAAATTTGTTTAACTTTACGCCGAACTTAACAGACATTAAAATAATGTATTAGTTTTTCTTTAGCTCTTCTTTTAGGCTATTATTTGTTGGAAACAATTTTATTGAAGAATAATTTATTCGTTTCTTATCTAATAGTGAAGAATGGGTTAACACATGCTTAAGGAATAAGGCGTGCAGTCTATGCACTATTGTCTTATTAAAGAGTTGCGGCTCCTATTTGCACTAAACACTAGTGGACAGGACTAATATTATGTGTTTATGTGAGCATCACTTACTTGGAACACCTGAAACCAGCTTCAAAGGCCTTAAAACCCTAATGGCTCTCAATGTTTTTAAATCTACACCGCCTAACATTTGAGTTTTTTGGGGAGCGAGGAGGGTTATGAACCTGGTGGAATAGAAACAAAAAGCATCCAGCTAATTTACATTCAAACATTCTAATATCTAAGTTAGTAATAAATTGTTCAAACTTCAAATCATTCTAGAAGTACAACCGAACACACTTTTTATTGTCATAGAATTGTCCAGGTAATGGTCTATTTAACCAATTATAACCCCATTATTTAGAATAGAATTTAATCAGAGCTTTAAACCCTAATTATTTTTTTAATAGCGCATCTAAAGGAATAATCAAACAAGGATATTTTTTACCAATTACTTATTGAAGAACACTATTTAGGGATTGATATAAATTTTGTGATCAAAATTAACAGTCCTCTGTCATTAATTCGTATTTTTTGGAGTATTCTGGGAGATTCTTTTATCTCCTTACTTATAATTGTGAGCAGAATGAACCCAAAAAATCTAGTTTGGACCACAATATGGTCCATTTTGTCCCTTAAAATCAATTTTATCACTTAAAGTATTTTTCCCATAGAAATGCCAAACCTTTTTAGGACTTCAATTGGTTTAGTTGTTGACATTTCTTAAATTTTAATTGTAAATAAATTTGAATTAGGCCAATTTAATAAGTAGTAAGCACTCTTCAAATTGAGCAAAAAAATATCCTTGGTTATTTATAGAAATTACTTTAAAATAGTGTTTCATTATTCCTTTAGAAACTAACTTTCGGTTATACTTTGAACAGAAATAATTATGATTGTTTATATTTTTAATGTTTAGGGTTCAAGGACAATATAAGTGGTGTTGATTGTACTTTATCTAATCTAGCAAAACAAATATACTATTTTATTAACTACTTCATAGACCTAGATCTATAGACTATACAATGTATATCTCTAAATATAAATCTATTTTATATACTTATTCTATGAACAGAATATATTCTACAATAAAATTATTTGTTTTTATAATTTATACTTTTGTAATACAGTATTCTATTGGTTTTTTTGCATGAATATTGCATGAGCAAACTTTTTCTTTATTTGATACTATTTTTCAATGAAAAATATTATCAAAATTTTGAAAAATTATTATCTTGAAGCAATTTACCTAGCTCACATCACTTCAAAATAAACATAGAGTACTGTATATTTACTACTATTGGGTGAAACCATAAATTAGTCGATAAATTAGTTAAACAGTTGTGTGACTGTAGTCTGAGTGCAGTTTTCAGAACTAAATCGATAATAAAAACTCCATTTCTTTCGGTCTAAAAAATATACACAGAATTATAGAACAGGAATAACAGAGGAGTTCATCAAATGAAATAACATAAATATGTTTCAACTCTAAGGAAAGGTAGAGATAATTGAATTGAGAGCGAGTATATAATGCCACGCAAAATAAAACTCGCAATAAAAGTTATCCTCGTCAAAAATTAAATATTTATATAAATAGAGACTCAAATTTAATTGAAAAAAGGCATTTAATTAATTTTTTACTCAAACCCATTGTTTAATGGCTTTTGATTTTTTATAATGAAAAAAAGTAAATCCATTTGAAGTGCCATAAAATTGTATTTCAAATATTTTAATTAATTTAAAGGAACTTTTTATGATCTTGCTATTTAAGCTTTTATTTTAAGTTAAAAACTCAAAGCTTTGTAAGAAAGAAATCTTTAAGTATTTGAAAGTCGAATAAATTTGGACTCTAATGACTGGACGGGATAATGAACTTTATAAAGTTTCAACTTTAAACTATAAGCTAATGAGTCTATTAACTGACCTGTCATTGATCAGCAATGAACTCAACAATATTTATCAGTAAATGTAATGAATGTCAACCCCTGAACAACTCTGTTATAACACTCTCTACTTTATCTCTACTTTATATATTTTCTTTAAAGTTTTTAAAGTTCAAACACCTTTCTATGCATTTTTAAGAGATAATGCATCATTTTAATAAAAATCCCTCCCCTGACCCCTCCCCCTAGAATTTTGGCTGAAAATCCGTCATTTTCCTTTAGCTGACCCCCTTGGAACGGCCGAGCTTGCTTGTCTCTGGTTTAGTGAATGTTTTGTAATTTATTACAATTGGTTGTAATCCTAATCTTTTATATATATTTTTATAGAAATATGTGATAATTCTGTAATTAATTACTCAATTAAGTCATTGATATATTTTTTGGACCAAAAATCAAATTAATTTTCGGATAAAATAAGTGAAAGTATAGAACATTTCGATAAAAATGCTCTTTTTATGGCCCATAATATCGATTTTATACTGTATTGAGTCACAGCAAATGTACTTGACCCCGCACACTTTCAATTCCCAATCACACTAATGGAAAATTATTGCGCTTGTACATGATAATTTCTGTGATTAGATTCTTGACTTTAATTCTTGTTTAAAAATCAAATAAAGAATGAAATAAATGTTCTTGTTATTTATGCTAATAAGCTTAAGCTGCAATTGAATTGAATAAATAATAATCGAATTTGAACATAAACCTCATCAGATTATTTAATTATCAAGTCAATTTAGACCAAAACTAATGATAATTATCATTAACTCAGAAGAAACGACGAATTATTTTAAGAGAAAAGCAGTCATAAGAGAGAAAAAGATGATAATAACAGAAACAAAAGTCTAACAAAAAAAAGTAGAACAATTAAGAATGAGCTTGCTAACTACTAAATGCTTGGACCAAATTGAGGAAAGCAATAAAATGGAAATCCTAATAATAGACTGAGCGAAAAGAGAAACAGAATAGAAAGGAAACGGTTCGATTGGAATGGTCAAAAAACAGTGTGTGCTCTGTGAGTCAATTTTGTTGACTAGTGTACTGCTGTTTTTGAGCTAGTTCACTTACTTGGAGTTCTGGACACTAATTTTAGTGGACGCAATACACGAAATGACCGAAGCATACGGAAGTCAACATTTTTAAATTCTGTTCCTTCGATTACTTTGTTGGCCAGCCTATTGGTTGGGTAGATGATGGTAGGGGCAACATATTTATGCCCCGGGCATTTACCACTTATTAATCATTTTTTTATGCTTTTATAGTTTTGTATTTTAGAGGAGAAATTGATTTTTCACTAAAAATCTATTGTTTAGCAAAAAATTTTATCTTTCATTTGGGAGACATTTAAAGCTCACTAAATATCAATTCCAGTAATAATTTTCTATTAAAAATAAATAACACGCTATTTGTCAGACAATTCAATGGAACTGGATAGGACAAGAAAATAGACTGGCAAGTTCAATGAATAATCTATTTATATACCTTGTTTTCTTAAACATGATATTTAATTGCAAGCAGTTTCTGATGCAAAACCATTACAATTATTAATATATAGTATGTAAAGGCACAGGGATTACAACTACACGAATACTAACAAGTAGAATCATTACAAGTTCTAATTTCATTAAAATGAACTATTTAATAATCTAAAAAACTGGTAAATTTTGAGTAAACAAAGTATTAATTGAGAAACCATTTAATACCATTCAAAGGAAAGCATTTTATTTTTTTTCTAAAAAAACATCCAAAATATACGCTAAAAATAGAAAAATGTGTTATTCTAGCTAAATTGAAATATAGCAATAAACAAGATAATATAAGCTATAATAATGTTTCCAAGAACCAAGTTAATTTAATTTATTTTATTCGAGCTGACCTTTTAGAATATATATCTATTAATAATAATAGAATATTATATCTACTGAATTACTAGTATATTTGTTTTAATTTGGCTTATATTAACTTGGTCAAATGTATTATGTACATTATTTATTTCTAGGAATTTCTACTAATTATAGAGTGAAACAAAATATTAATTAATTTTCACAAAACTATGATTTGAAAGAATATCGATTGAAATGAATTCATTCATTACTTAATTGCTTTGAATGGCAGACAAATGAACTCAAAATCATTAAAAGTTTTAATGTTAAAAAAATATTATCAAAACTAATATTCTTTCGAAAACAAAACTCTTTATTAATGTTATGAAAACTGAACTATTGATTGATAAAAAACAAATGTTCAGAGAATATAAGATATCATTCATTAATAAATAAACGATTCTTTTATGTTTTGAAATAATCGAAAACTTAATGACAATACAAGACATCAAAAGAGAGAGAAAGTGATAAAATATGCAAATAATTTACCAGAATCTAGACTCTAGACCGTTAGGATAGAACTAGACTAGAGTAAAACTAATAATTGATCTAGACTCTAATATTAATGCTACTTTTGCAGCGCTAATAATCATAGCATAAGATCTAAAGGAAAGTAAGGATTAGATTATTATTTGCTAAATAATATATATATAAGTTATATATTTATTTATCTATAATACATATATTGTATACATTTAGAGTGCTTTGGAAAAGATATGACATACCCGGTCAGGACTACTATAAAATCCAAAATATTCCAAACATTTCTAAGATAAGATCCTTTATGAAGTATAAATCCTAGGGCTAATATCTTGAGTGTGGCCTCAACACAGAATATGCCTAAAAAGTAAGGCTCAGACGTTTCCTATTAAAGACACAAAAAACAATTTAATTAACAAAATAAATGACTTAATGAATATCCAAACGGTTAAAAAAATTCTAATACCAGTTGAAGAGCCAAAGGCGTCCTATCCTTTTCAGGCAGATGTTCTTCCATAGCTAACACTACACAATTGGCAATAATGGTCAACAGGACTGCATATTCAAACACAGTGTTGACATAATTAACGATTAAGGAAAATATTTGAATGATTTGTCAAAAATTGTTTAGAAAATACCACAAAAAATTGAATTTGTTCTTAAATACCGTAATATATTTATCTAATTGATTTTAACGAAAAACTAGTTAAATATTCTTTTCGCTTATACAACCTAGGATTTTGGAAAAGTCTGTCATTTTACTGCCTATAAGATCCATAGAATTGGATCTTTGATTAATATTATCAATAATTTTATTTGGAAATTATTGCCAACGTTTATAGGAATTTATAATTTGTTTAAAGAGGAGCTAGGCGCTTGTAATTTTGGTGAATGACTTGGTCAGTCACAATGTTTTTGTATTCAAAAAATTATTTCACAAAAGAAACCTAAAAAAAATGATTCAATTTTGTTGAGGAAAAAACAGGGAAACCCAACAAACGCTTAAATGAAATTACACGACGAGAAAGAAATACCAGAATTTCTCAGAATTAATACCAATTTTATAAATTAAACTGAAAGGCAAATGGATTTTGTTTGATGTCTTTTGCTTTCAAATTTTGTACATTTCTCTGCATTGCATTTATGTTGTGTTTGGAAGTATTATTTACAGGCGTTCAATGGCTTTCCTATTGCAAGACATACTGAAATATTATTGATTTGAAAAATTCATGCATTAATTTCTGAGTCATTTTTAATGAAAAGAATTTTTGATTAAATTTGTGATAAAAATTTTATATTAGATTTTTGATGAAATCGAGTTTTAGAGAAAACATGGAATTATTGAGCACTAAAAGGAAAGGTCGATAATGTATTTGGTAAATAATATGTGAGATCCAAAGCAGACATTGCAAAAAACAACAACAAATATAGTGAGCACTAGATATTGGGTGCTATCACTAGAATACACAATGATTTCAAAGGTGAAATCAAATGATATTTTAGTCTTGACTTGAATTTTAGCCACAAATTCATTACTACAATTATTCCCAATTACTAGCATGCTAATTTTACAAAAATCATTTTAATGTGTAACTGAAAGTGTAATATGAAATAAACGAATTATCTGGATGATCCATATGAAAAGGATATGGCCATTCGATGATGAATCTGGTGTTCCGTCTGATGAAGTTGTCATCACTGAATATGAACAGCGATGTGGGCCCTTTTCCAGCACCGGGCCCACCAGCCTGGATGCCCCTGCGTTTGGCCATATTGCGCGCTTCGGCTATAGCCGCAGACTCTGTTCCATAACTGTTATAGAGTGCAGTCAAACGCCTGTGACTCTGACCGCTGTGGCCACCACTGGCCTCACTGCCAGCACCACCACTGAATGCACTTACTTCGGCACTTAATGCTTGTAAACTAAACAAATATTTTTATTCACAATTAAGATAAAGATTATAATCGGAGAATTGTGTTGGAGTCAAATGGTTTGCTATCACTTAGTATTCATTAGAAATTCGTTTATTTATTGGTTTTATATATTTGTTGAAAAATAAGAGAATTTTAGAGTATATTCTCCGTTAGGTTTAGACACAAATCTAATGATTAATTTCGATAATAGAGAGCACAAAACGTTCTCTCTTTGCCAATACTAGACTCAATACTAACTCTGCTCAGCATAACAGAGCACAGGGATGCTCCCATGTATGATGTAATGGGTGGGACACATACACCGATACCATTCTTTTTGAATGATATCAACTCTAAGAACTGGAGCGCTCTCTCACTCAACAGAATTCAACTTAAATATTACTTAAATTTCCATTCGAAATATCATTGAATAAACTAGGTCAATAGATTTAAAGATTTAGTTAAGTCCCGGACCCCAAGTTCATTTCATCTAAATTTATGAATTATCAAGATCTAACATTTTAAAATTCTTCAATAATCAAGAATTGCATTATGTTTTTAAGAATTTGGATTTCAATGATATTGACTTACATTTAATCAACAACTTTGGACACAGAATAAGAGTTGAATCAATTCATTGATAATTTATAATTTAATTGAAAATTTCATTGAATCGATAAAAAGTCAGAATAATTTTGAATTTAATTTTTTGGTTTGAAAAAAAATATTAATATAGTGGGGGTTTCCCAATAAATAGTGAGTAAAGCACTTCTGTGCGACTCATTTCTCTATCTGTTGTCAATAATACAAAACAGAATATTCTGTTCTGCTTTGGATCGTAATTTTGTTTGCGTTAATGGAGTGCAGAGCGCGCTGTCGGTATCAATAGGTACCGGTGGGAATAACTTACGCGATATCTTCTAATTTCATGCCTTTGAGCCGTGAATGTAAGAGAACACATGCCCTCTGGTCTGTAATTTCGACGGCTCTTCGCCGTTGTCTAAGGCGAGCTCCGGTCGGCAACTCAGTTATGGACAGACGTGTTTGTAATCGGGTTCCGTTCAGATTTGGCACAATAGACTGACGTCGAGCAGTAGTTGTGGCAGTTGTGGTAGTGGTAGTGGTTGTGGCACTTCTTTGTTGGGCACTTTTTTGTGGGGGAGACTCAGACCGCGTAGAGTCGGTCTTCTGGCTCTTTGGGCTATCCTTTTCATTCTTTTCACTGTCTTTACTTCCTGCAGACCATTCTTCATTCTCAGGTTCTTCTTCTATTCGAGTGGACAGTCGTCGAGAGGGCAAATCTGTGACCGATATCTGCGGCGAAGAACCCCTTCTTCGGCTGTTCATATGTCGACTCCCTGCAGCGCCGATCATTGTTGGGCTGATTCGTTATAAAAAGATAAATAAATTTAATAATCCTTTTGAATAAAGTTTTTAACCGAAAAGTCTTTTCTTTTTTTGAATTATTATCGGATTCTTGAAAACAAAGGAAGTAATGGACTATAAGTTTGAAATTGTTTTCTAACAAATCATTTTTTGCATTCAATTTATTATTTTTATTCTCTAAGACGTGAGGAAAGAATTAAGAGAAACACAGATGAATGCAATCGATTTAATGACAATTCAGAGGAAAGGCTGTCAGAAATTGAGGCACTTATGCATAAACTGTTAGCAACTGTTTTTTGGTCTGAGCTTTCGCTGAAAATCATTCAATGAGTGACACATTATTTTATTTACACTCAATTGTGCAGCCGTTTGCTCAATACGTTTCAAATTGATTTCTCTGATCTTTCTTTCAAAACTGGGTTAAGTCTTACGAATTGAATTGATTGCTGCGATTCCCAAAGGAGTCTAATATAAATACACCCTTGATATTTTCTTTGAGTTGCGTTCTGAACTCCCCCTAAAATTTGCATTAAATACATGCGACTCAGATAAAAGGCTTTCAATGAATTAGATCAAGGCATATTCAAGCTAAAAGAGGCTCACATTAAATAACTATTTCAATTTAGTCCTTTAGTCACCTTGGCTATTTTTCACTCAATTGATTGCAAAAAGAATAATATATTTGTTAATCTCTGAAAATATCGATATCTATACCCAGTGTTTATTTATTCAAAGTGGAGTTTTATATTAAAAAATTAAAGTAACGCCACTTTTGGATCATTTATGTGATTAAATTTTTGCGTTAATCTATTTTTGTAGAATTCAATTACTGTTGATATGGAAAACCATTTCGGGAATTCCGTAATTAAGTTTAACAAATCCATTCACTCATTTTCTATATGAGTGGTTACCAAGCTCAACATAAATAAATGTAAATCTATCAACAAATTTGTTTGTAGGTAACCTTTGAATCTAGAAAGTTAATCAATCAAAAATATATTGTACCTAGTTCGAAAGAAAGTCTAATTTGTCTTTGAAGTCAACGAAATGTTGAATCAGTTGAGGCTTATGTTAAAAATCAAAGAGACTTTTATTCGCATTTCTGTAGGAAAGGCTGTGCCCTCAAGAATATAGTCTTTTGTGAGACAATCAAATCTTTTGTTCAATAGTTTCATATTTAAAATGAGTTTCAGTGAAAGCACTGATGAAAATAAAAACCTAATGGAATACATGAGGACTCGTCAGTCGAACCCTTATTATTGACAGAATAAAAGAGAATTTTTAGGCACTGAATGAAAAATAAAATCATTTCTCAAAGGAGTCGCTCACAGAGAAAGTGGTCCTCTGGTTATAAAAAGAAAGGGATTTTAACTTTTGGTCCTAAATTCTGACTCTAATCAGTGTTAAGTTTTTTCTCTTTCTTTTAATGCAATTATAGATTGGATTCTATGGAATAGTAATTCGGAGCATAGAATTGTGTTCATGCTTTACATTCACTTCAGTCATTAGGCTTTCCTTTTAGCACAATACAGAATACAGTATCGGAGGACTATTTGCTAATTACTGAAACTTCTCTATTGCTTTAGTAACGTATTTCGCAATTAAATACATATTTAGTAATTCATATAATATATTATCTGAAATAAAAGTAAAATTAAGTTCAAAATTTTTGCTCAATTTATTACTTTCTGAAAGAAACTCATTATTTTCCGCAATGGAAATGAAAAAGAAATATAAGACAGCTCTTGAAAAATGTCAGTTTTCCAAGTTTACTGTGAATTGATTTTCAATATCATTAGGTTAAGAAATTTTTTTCATATAAAGGAATTACGACACAAACTGAATATTAAATGAGAAATGTGATCAAGGTGGTCATTATTGAAGTTGAAGTTCTTTTAACAAATGATAAGTTATTATTGAAAAACAATTTGTTAATTTAGCACGATTCTTAAATCTAGGAAAGCAGATTACTGCAGTTTTCAAAGCTAATCTTAAAAGATTAGCTAAATGATCCTAATTATACCCTTGGTCATATTTAATAATGGCATTATATAAGACTGTGCTTGGAAATTAGATCACGTTTTCTATATATGGATGAAAAATAAAACAGTTTTGATCTTATGTTTTATGGTATAACAGACTTAAAATGATTCATAAATAATATATAAATATCTGTAATATTGTTGAATAAATGAATGATAGTCTCAATTATGAGTGGAATCGATAAATCGCTGTAATATTACAGTAATGCCACTCATTATTGACTTAAACATCAAAATAATCTTTAAATAAAAGAATATTTCATATATATTATCAAATAATAGCCTTTCGTTCAAACAATGGATGAGATGTTAAAAATGGATTTACTTTAGTTTATTACTCAAATGATTATGTGATGAATAGATTCTCTGAATAATTCAAAGCGAAGGTTCAATGGTCTAACTCCTTGGTAGTCTTATTAGTTTATATTCTTAGTCTTAATACACTCAAAAAATAAATAAGGTTTGTGAGATCACAAAATTATAGATAAATTATCTGAAATGTATTTTACCAAGACAAAGAAAACAATAATAAATAAAATAATACAAGAGTGAAAATGATAGCTTATTTAGAATTTTCCTGGTCAAACTTCTCTATTAAAATAACATAAGAAACTAGAGATATTTGTGAATATCAAGTTGCAATCAAAATTGCAAGTTTGTGCAAGTAGTAATTGTAATTGCAACATGATACTTTCACATATAATCTCTAGTATTTTATAGGTTTATTCAGTTTATAAGAAAATAGAGAAACTGTTTAAAGAAAATCAAACTTATAAGTGAATTAAAAGACTAAGAGAGTGAACATTCTAATTCAAGGATAGTCAAGGAGGTCTAATTAAAATTGTCCTGGGAAACATATTTTTCGATTTATCTCTTAATAACCATTTAATTTTAAGTGTTTCCGAATTAATTAAATTTAAAACTAATTTCATTGCTCTTTACAGCCCTTAGATCGAGATGTTTATAAACACACTCGTAATCCTACCCTCCCATAACACTATTGTTTTCTTTAAACAGCTGAACTTGGTTTTTCCTATTCTAATCAAAAGGACTCTTATATTTCGAAAGTGCATTAAATTTGAGGAATTCCTTTTCTCTAATGGAGAGGGAGAGAGAAAACTCCATTACAAGTCTATTACAAATGTAATTTTTATTTTCTTAATAGAAATAATCAAAAAAATAATAGAAAATATTTTACTCAATAAATGAGACATCTTTAATGAAAACTCTTCAGACGAGTACTAAATCAATGGAAGTGACTCTCGAGTGAACTAATGTCTAATTTATTGTGTTTTGTCGCAAAGAATTTAATGATATTTCAATTTTGAATTATATAGAGATACAGATTGTGGGGGCGCCGGAAAAAACCTTTTTGCAATCTTTAGAAATTTTAACTAGATAAATCTTTTTAAAACAGAACTGACGAAATTCTAGATTTAATTTAATTAAATAATTTTCGGGCGTTATTTTGAATTTATTTAGAGTAAAAACAAATAAAAGTTTTGTTTTAGATGATTACTTTCATCCACTTCAATTACTTGGTACTTGTAATAACTTAGCTTGGCTATTTCCTATTTTCCTTCCAAATGGAATCCAAGATAATTAAGAGACATCAAAATGAATGAATTTATTGTAATCTTTTGCTCTTTTGAGAGAAAATAAATTATTTCTATGTTTTCAGGAAATTAATGTAAAAGCAATTGATTTTGATTTCGAACTAAGAATTATATAATTCACTAATAATTATATAATAATGGAATTCCTATTTTCATATAGAGTCCTCGGATGAGGGAATGTTCAGATGGGAGAGTTTAAAATGTCAGAGATCTCAAATTGATAGAAAAAATTACAACATTATAATCTAATATGTAAGGCAAGCTAGATAAAAAAAATTATTGCCTCCAATAGGAATTAAATATTAGTCTAACTTATTTAATAAATCATTTGTGATGTGCAAAGAAATATAAGTTTAGATTTTATAGTGTGATTGCCTGCCTGTGCTAAGCTCTGCTTTTATGATAATGTTTATGAGAAAGCGATCAATTGTCTAAACATGTCTTACACTTGGATTGTATCCCAAATTAAGATCGTTTAATATCCTGTGTTTAAGCCTTCAAACGACTTGAGCCCACATTCGTTTCGTTCAGCGGCTGTGCGATCGAGAGGACAGTCGACTGTTGTCTCGATATTGTTTATAGAGTTTAATTCAAATCCATTTGATATCGCTTTCAAAGACTTCCTTCAGATTCGTCTCTAAAAAAAATCAAAAGAAAATTATTTTTATTTTGAAAATGAATTTTCTGAACTTTCAAAAGGTGTTTACAAGTTTATCATGATAATATGTTTTCGATTATTGTTGGAGTTCACTTAAAATGAAATTAGATATTGTATAAACATATCAGGATCTTTTTGAAATCGAATTTGAGTTTAATTATAAAATGTTTCAATTGTTTAAATTGAAATAAATAAATAAAATTGTTTTGAGTGAGAGTACAGTCAAATCCAATTAGTAGTTATCTAAAAAAACATTAACTAGAATACCCTTTAATGATTAGAAAGAAAATGTTCATGGTAATTAAGAGTCAATTTGGTCATTGAAAGGCAACGCATTTGCCGAGAATAGGATGTCTTTTCCTAAACTGAGTTGAGTTTGTTGTCTATTGTTCTCTGTTTTAATCGAATACTATTTTATTTAATTGAAAATCAATTGAGTTTTTATAGTAAGAAAAGTGTGAGAAACACATCATATGTTTACGAAATGTTAAATAAGTTATAAAATAAAGGTTTTCTCCCGTTTTCAAAAATTTCCATTCAAACAGTATATTTAGTAAAAACAAATTATTCAGGTTTGGTTTCTTTTTGTAAATGGATGAATTTGCACATTACATTATGTTGACTTAAAATGTAAAAGTATACAAGCTCATTTACTCTTTATTGCCTCTAAATCTTAGTTCTTTAAGAGTTTTACTTTTCTTACATTAGTTGATTGGATGTAAAAGATAAGCTATCTTGGTGTTATCATCAAAGAAAAAGCTAATATTGAGCTAAAAGCTAATTAAACGTGTTTTAATCTTGGAAAAGGAGCCGAAATTTATCTTAGATGAGAGCACAAGAATTTAATATTGGGTTCTCGAGAAAATAATTTAATTAAAAAAAATTCATTATACCATTCGTTTGCATCATTAAACAGGAGTACCGGTGCTATGAATCACATTATAGGCCATGAGAAGAGAAGGAAAGATGTATATAACACATATGTCACAAGACTCTCAGTTTCACATATAAGAAGATAATGACTTCTCATTAAAAGAGTGGAAACATTTTTGCCGAACCATAAAAACCAATGAAAATATTTGACTTAAATTTTATTATTTTTGTGACCAAATTATTTCTGTATTTGAATTGCAATTATTATTTGCATTTAATGAATGGATTAATTAGGGTTTGGGCACAGAATTAAATAGATTCTTATCTATTCTTTAATTGTATGCAAATTGATTAATGTTATTCTCTCATTCATAATAAGTAGAGTATTGACTTCTAGGCATTTATTATGGGTCAAAAAGACCCTATAAAAGGCAAGAAAAACCATTAAAATAGGCACCGA